>JAUZST010028206.1:0-29959 GCA_034779995.1 Parotocinclus haroldoi | reverse complement strand
GTGTGTGTGTGTGTGTGTGTGTGTGTGTGTGTGTGTGTGTGTGTGTGTGTGTGTGTGTGTGTGTGTGTGTGTGGATGTGCCTGTTTGTGTCTGTGTGTGTCAGTAGGTGAGTGTGTGCATTATCTAAAAAGGCCGTGCTCTTTCTGTCAGCGTATTGACAAGTGTGGAACCTCTCTGTCATCATGCTGAAGATGAGAGTGTGAATGACACCAGCCCACTTTTACTGAAACCTGTGAAACGTATTCTCAGACAGCTTCTGGACACCTTCACATACTGGGTCAATTTATTCAGACCTTGTTTAGTGTATTCTGGAAATAGTTCTGAAAATACTTGTGGATTGGTCTCGTGAAGAGAACACTAAATCCTTCGTCATCACATCTACCATTATTAAATTCATCTGAGAAAAACACTAAACCTCCCAAGCTGACATTTTAGTTTAACTCAACATAGTTGGTGAACTCACATTCAGTTCTGTAAGGTGCAGGGATTCATTTAATCCAATAAATTGGCCTTTCCGTCTTCAGCTACAAATTGCCAGTCTAATTATACATCCAGCGACTGCAGTTAATCATTGATTTCTTATTTAATCAATCACAACATATAAATAAGTGTGCCAAGCGTCAGCTCCGACTCATCAGAGTTAATTTAAATTTGCAGATCTGGCGATATCGTTCGAGGTTTGGATGATGCTCTTTTGCAAAATTCCCGTCAGATGTGCTTAGAATGAGCACACTTAGTCTAATGACTCTCATTGTAAAGGAAGGACCCATCAGTGTTCACAGTGAATAAGGCTTTAATGAAGGTTATTGCTACTATGTATGTATTCAGACACAATCGGCTGGCTCATGACTTGTTTTGTTTTGGTGGAGTCTCTGCATGACTGTGAAGTGATTGATTGTTTTTTTCTACATGATGTGATGAGTTTATCTATCCTTGAACCCCAATTATTTTTCTATTGTAGAGTTTGTAGGAGAAAAACAAATTTGTCTAGCATTGTCTACATATGCGTGTTTCCATCAGATTTATTTGTTGCCACTGTTATATTTATGGAATATATTTATGTAGAATATGCTTAATGCCTACAATACACTCTGTGAACCTGCGCTTCTTATATAATATATACCATATTAGCAATGCTGTATGGGATACTGTAGTGAATCGATATTGAATAAATAGCCAAGATACTGCAGTATATCCTATATATTGTTTAATATCCATAATGACATATAGTGATTTTCTATTTTTGTACTATTTAAGGTAAGCTAATCTTATTTCACTGTAAATAAGCACATTTATTCGTCCAGCCTTTCTCTCTGTCTCTCTCAAACAAACACATATATGCAATAAGATACTTTTTATATATCTTTTATATGACAGGTTGATGTATTATTTGAGATGCAGTCATTTCAGGGAACTGAGAAGGTTTCAGTGACAGTATGTGAGAAACGAGCACATTGCACAGCAAAGATGCAGTTTTTGTTTCTTTTCCCTGTTCAAGAGTAGTTTGCTCAGAATACATTGCAACACAGCAGGTGGTTGAGTGTGTTCGATAAACAAGCAGATTATGAGAACAGACCCTAAAAAGACAGTAAAAAATGAAATAAGCACTGCAGTGTGGTAACATCATAAGTAGTAAATGCTTCTTCCCTATTTTCTCTGTGATGCAATACTTTCTTACATGCATCTATCCAAATTCTATATCACAAGTATGCATCTGTATTTTTCATGCAATTGCATAAGAGAGAAATCCTGATTTAAATTAAAAGCTTATATTGATCTTTGGTAGACACCGAACCACTTTCATCCTTACAGCTCTTAGCAAATGTGCTGCACAAAAGCAGGTATTGATAAAGCAGTATTGGTTTTCAAACAGTCAATCATAGCAAGGGAGAGTGTATTAATAAAATGATTCAGATAATGAAATTAGTCTCAGGCACAAAGGCATAAATCCTCTCTCAAAATCTATCTAACACTTTAAGTTGCAGTTTCACAAAAAAAAAAAACTAAAAGTTTTAAGATACTGTCAATCAATGTTTATGATGGCACATTGATTAGCCAGTATAACGGTAATGGCACCTAGCACAGGTCATTGCACGTCTATTGCTCTTCTATATGAGCGGGATGAATCACACATTATATATTAGTACATTAGATAATAGTTTGTGTAAGGTCTAAAATGTTTTTTTTAAATAATAAGAGTAATTCAAAAGCATTCAAATGAATGCTAAATACATGGTAGTATGTAATCCATTTCTAATCGTCTGTTTAAAAATCAAAAGCAAAAAACATTTTTAATTATAATAATCAGATATAATGTTAAAACCACCTGCTTATTATGTAGATCCTCCTTATGATACTGTTGCTCTGACCTATCAATGAATGGACTCTACAGGACATCTGAATGCGGTACCAAGGCTTATTTTAAGTCCTGTAAGTTGCAGAGTGGGCCTCCGTCGGTCATACTTGTTTGTACAGCCAATCCCACAGATTTGCTGAACAAATTGGTGGCATTTGATTAAAGTGGGGAAATGGTAAAAGCCAAATGGGTTGGGATAAGTTGGGCCAGTGGTTCAAGTTACTGGTTCAAATCCATGCAGTATGTATTCAAGTGTAGTAATAACTGATTTTTCATGTTTAAATTATTAAGGACAACCTATTATGCCATAAAGCCATAAGAAAACCGACATATGAACAAACACACAAAAAATCTTAGCTGTAAAGAGCATGTTAATGAAGGCAAGAAAGGAAAATGCGTTTGAAAAAAGGTATCTAGAAGTCTATCACACTGCTCACTAACTAATTTTTGTGAACAGTATATTTAAGTGTCTACAGGTATTAAAAAAAATAAACGGCTATTTGTAATAGGAAACTGCATGCATCAATTATATTTGGACAGTACTGTGCAAACGGCTTAGACCACTATTAGATTAGATTAGATTAGATTAGATCATTTTCGGCAACAGTATAATGATCATAAAAATATTTCTTATTTGCATAATTAAAATACAACCAGAAAATGCAAGCAATGTGTATGCAGTATTTACAAATCTGAAACAATCAGTGGCATTTTTTAGTGTGACTCTCTTACACTGGAGCAATTGCATCTGGCTTTTTCATTTAGTTTACAAGGTGACCATTCTAGTATCTGAAGAAGCTTGATTGTGGTCAAGAATGGTCTTTTTTGAAGGGTATTAGCCAAGAAACCACTTTCTCAGAAGGAGAACGATGAAAATGCTATGATAGTCTATAGCTGACAAAGATTGGAATGAAGACCTAAAAAAGAATTTTTTGTCAAATTGACAACAGTCAATTGACAACAGTATATTCTATATGGGCTTATACCACGGATAAAACAACAACTCTAATGGTGGCCTAAGACTTTTGCACAGCACTGTATATTATACTTTTGTGTCATTTCAACTATTTTCTTTCAATAACAGATATTTCCATTAGTGTGGATTATTACCATTGTGTATGGTGAAATCTGTTCAGTAAGCAATCAATTATTTTCGCTTTGAACATAAACATAAAGAATCGATAAATATCTGCATCTGATGATCCATGTTAACCCAGCGTTCCCCCATACATGCTTTAGCCAAGTGGAGTTTAGTAAGGTATGTTTTGGGTCAGTATCCTGCCACAGTCTTCTCCACAAAGTGGACTAAACTAAATTGGTCCTTCTCCCCAAAGACAAGCATTGACTCTTGTTTTCTCAGACTTTGGAGCACCACTGTATATACTGAACTTAGGTAGCACGTCATGTCATTGCCCTTTATATATAATCTTCTTTACTGTAATCTTATGAGCTAATTTAAAAGCCAAGCAGTCTAGCTTGTTCAATAGCAAGCTGTCATTGAGTCATGACTGACAAAATATATTGTCTGCCCTTTATTCCTCTATGATTATTACTGATCATCCTTCTAAATGGCTTATCAATAAACTCTGTCCACACCTTGATTTATCAGTATTGCTCTGCCAATATGAAGTCCAGAGTCCTGACTAAAAGGCCACATCCAGCTAGAGATGATGGATGATAACGGCATGAATAAGAATGTGGCCCTTTTAATAAATTTAAGTCATCTATTTTATAATAAATAGCAATGTCGATTTCCCCTTCGCTTCATGAAGTAGGGGCTACGGCTCCACAGATGTAGCTGCTGAGTAAGTGCTAGTAGGTGACATGCATGCTAGATGATCAAGTGTCTTGGTCTGCAAAATAAATATTCGTTATTAGTATTGCAGTAGGAATTTCAGATTATTCTGCTGGGTTAATTTAATTTTGTGTTTGCCATTAAATGTAATTACATTTTAGGGGCTGGTGACATAGTATTTTTTGTGTGTTCAATTCCATTATTTTAATTTAAAGTAATTAAGTGCACGCATGACCTACTGTATACCACAGCTTCTCCTTTATGTGTTGTAAAAGTCTTAAGCTGCCATTAGATGTGTTGTTTTTACCAATGGTATAATGACCGTATATAACATACTGGCACTGACTGGACCAAAAATGTTCAAACTTGGATTCATCAACACATAATACTCCTTTCCACCGATCTTCACTATAAACTTTGTGAGCTTTAGCATAACTTTTCATTTTCACCCCGTTTTCTTTCTAAGTAAGTGGTTTCTTGGCTGCTGTCCTTACAAAAAGACCATTCTTGATCACGCTTATTCAGAATATAAAAGGATCAACTTGGCATCCAACTGAAGGTAGTGTAGTGCTGAATAGTCATGTGTAAGGGGAGGTTACACTAAACAGTTTGACTAATAATGCATACTGATTTCCTGTATTTTCTGGTTGTATCCTAATAGAAAAGACAGAGAAATAATCAGATTTGGTCATTATACCATTTCTAAATGTATGGCATATCTAATGTAATGGTAGACTTTTGCAGTGTACTGTATGTACATTAAAATAAAATGAATGCCAGGCCGTTTGGGATCACAAAGCTGTGCATGGGGCAACTTAGTTTATCCAGATAAAGTGAGACACAGAATTATTAATAAATAAATTATAATAAATTAGTTAAACAAAATCTGAAATTCAAGAGGCAAGAACTTTAAAATATAAAAGCTTTAAATGTAACCTTACACATAAGTTTGTTTGCTGAAAAATGTGGATGTTTTATTGCATGTATTTTAAACGTTATTTTAAAGTTATTACTAAACATATAGCTTTGGTGTCATAAATCTCTGAAAATGCCCAACCAAACAAAGGACTTTTGTGAATTTGAGCACATACAGTATGTTGTGTTAAATAGAATCAGAAGTGACATATATGGTGCAGGGACAAAGTTTAAATAAGTTGTTTTTAAGCCCTTTTAGGCTGGATTAGTTTACCACATATTGGTGACCCAGGGGTGTGAAAAAGACATGATTGTTCAATGTTTAAAATCATATTCAGGTCTGAAATAGTTTACAATATTTGTTCAATGTCTGGTTACAGTTTATGACATGATCCGGTTTAAAAATGAACCACAACACAAATTATTTTATTTGAATTAAAGTATTAACCCTGCTTTTTCTGTTCATGGTCAAAAGGCTATAATTATCCCTGTAGAACAGAGCACACAAGCTTAAGCATGCCCTAGTTGGATCGGTGGAGTGATGCAACAATAATGAATCTACGTTTGTATCCTGTAAGATCAAATTACTCTCTTGGAATTTCTATTTTTATACTTTTTTATATTCATACTGAAAATATGCCATATAAAACACAAACGTTACCTGTTACACAAAGGTGACCTTTGTCTTGAAGTTAAAGAGGTTTTGACTCTAAGTGCACTTGATAATACATAGTATGTGTGTTAACTTACGGTAAAACTGAATCTGCTTTGACCTTGCAAAGTATTTCTTGAAGTGTTTGTCTATTAAATATATTTCGCACACACCTACCTCATCCTGACCAAAAGCAAGGCCCAGGTGTTAGCTTTACTTGCGGCGATAAGCGTTAGACAAATTGACTTTCCGTGGCTGTCGCTCCTCTCTCCTTTGTGTTCGCACAATAGGAATTCAGCATTCCTTTAGCCATCCGTTTCACCGCCCGCCACGTCTTTCTCACACTCCCTGACAGGACAGGAGATGTGATAAGAATATAATAGAGAATCAAACAATGCTAAGCTGGGAGCGATTATGTTTAATTGCCCGCAGTGGAGTGTTCACTATCAGTACTCCCTTGATGTTTGCCTTGGCCCTAAAAAGCTGCGAGTCCTCAACTTATTAAAGTCATCATGAGTATATCAGATTGTCGCTAGTTTCCTGGTATTTACTGTTGAACTCTTTATTTTCCCACTTTCATTTTAAATGCACGGCCTCTTTGTTTTGCAATGTTTTAAGCAGGGACAGGACCGATGTTGCCTTCTCTTGCACCCCTGTCAGCATTATTTGGAAAAAAAAAATCCCCAATTTTGAAGACAGATGACTTTAAATGAAAAAGCCCAGCTGTGACCCAGTCGCACGTCATGCGCTGTGAAAACACGATTCGAACAAATTTATGACGCCGTAGAGCGGGAATTACATCAGCCATAGAGAAATGGGTTGGAACGAGCCACATGTTTGTTCACTTTGTCTTTAGTAGCTTTGATTGGCGCTAGCATGACGTTCATGTCTGTGTGAATGTTGGGTTATTGAGATGAAAGGATTTGTTTCATTATAATCAACTTACGCTGAGTTACGATGATTTTACCCTGTGAGAAGCACAAATTGTATGGAACTGAGAGACAAGATGCACAGATTTCCTACACCGCTTTAGGTTCTCCTCAGTCTGCTCCAGATGTTTATTTTCAGCCACCTCAAGCTAAGCAGCAGTTTCCTTTTTACTAATCTATATGTCCTGAAATCAATAATGAACCTACATTTACATATCTCAAAGCTGCCTAGTTTGCCAAAACAAGAAAATATTCTCAATAACTGTGAAGCAAAACTTTCAATTAGTGGCTTTCCTGGTGTGGTTGTACGAGCCAAAGAGATGCCACTCAGCCAGTTCAAAAGGCCTTGAGGTTTGTTTTCTGGTGTTTCTTTTTTGGAAACTTGTGGCTTTGACATGCATAACCATCTATTGGCCACACTGCTGTATTGCCTCATATTATCCAGACTTGAAGAGATGAGAATTGTTGTTGGCAACGTGTCCTGAAATTTTCCCACTGCAAAAGTCTTTATAATGTGCTTGCTTTACTTCTTACCCCCAATGACCAGCTGATAGACACACACTTTTACAGCCTAGTGTCAGCAATTGTTCACGGTCCGCAGCTAATTGCAGTCAGAACAGGCCCAATTAAATAGTGACAATACCACGTCCTTGATTAGTGCTCTTTACCTCGGTGTACAGCCTGACATAATGTTTTAGGCTGACAAGGAGTGGAAACCCCATTCTATTAATGGAGGGGTGTTTTCTTTGCCTGTTGTGTGTCCATCGAGGCAGCTGGGCGACTGATGTGGAAAAACTTGGCTGGTTTAGGTGTGTGTGTGTGCATTGTGTGTCCAAGGGGCGAGGTTGTTTTCTTTTGTCTGTTGGTCATCAGAGTGTCAGTATGAATAGCACTGAAGGAAAGATGAGGAACTGATGGTGCCTGCTCACAAAGGTGTGCTTATAATGGTAATAACAGTGATTTTTTTCTTCTTTTCTCTCTCTCTCTCTCTCTCTCTCTCTCTCACACACACACACACACACACACACACACATGCACACACAAACACACACTAGTGCTAATTAGGTTCAGACAGTTGAGCTGAATCATGTAGCAGTCTGGCTGGTATTTATTTTTGAAGTCCCTGACCATAGCACCTCTGTTTTCGGACACTCTCTAGCACTGTCAAAGTGACACTCTAAATCACAGAGCTTCCCAGATTTTTTCATTTACATAAGAAGCACTGACAAGCTTGTGTAAGCAAACGGTGCGAGATACTTCTTAGAGGTGCAATTGTGCATGTTACGTCTGCATAGAAAAACCAACACGATTCCCAGTGGACTCTTAATGGTGTAAATTGTGCCATTATGAAAAAGTGAAAAAAAAATTAAGCATCATTTTGAAATGATGCTGACATGCCATAAATCATGCCAACACTTGTGGCAAATCATACTTTCCAACCATCTAATTAATACATTATTTATTTGCTTGACATGCACCCACACATATGGCCCTCGCTCTCTCATGGTAAGTCATTTAACCAGCTGGGAGCTGGCCAAGCTTTGGGTAATCACACAGAAATACACACAAACACACTCAGGCACACGCACACACAGATCTATTTGCACCCACTAGTTTGTTAGAACTGAGTTATGTGTTATTCAGTAAACAATATTAACTTAAATTCTGAGTTAAAGATTGAACATTACCATTATTCCCTCAATACAGGTATGCACGTTCAGTGGCCAGATTACATTCTGTCATTAACTGGAATATTTTTTATTGTACTGTAACGAAAATATAAATGGTCTTTTACCAAGAAAACAATATGTACATGCATCGGAGATATCGCTTAAAACACGTGATTGATACTTTTGTTCGTCAAAAGCCAAATATTTTTCTTGTTAAAAATAAGCAGTGGAAAGCCATACACACAAACACAAGTAACTTCAATAAAACCAAGGTAGAACAGTCTCTTGTCCAAACGTGAGCTAACGAGCAAGCGAACACACAACTGATAATGTACTTACACTTACATACACATGCAACTCCCTCTGTTTGTGGATCAGCAGGGTTGATTGGTTTTTGAGGTAAAAGATAGATTTTATTTCCTTTTATAATTTGTTGAAATTGTTTAAATCTTGGTTGTTAAAGTCAACAGACACTGATCAGGGTTTCATTAAAAGGTGCCTACCTGTACCATAAAATGATACATACCATATACTATGTACAGAAGCCATAGATTGAGAGATTACAAACACTGCATTATTGATGTTAAAGGAATTGAGACAATGAATGCAACTGTGCGGTTTAGGCACTTTATGTGACACTTCTAAGATACAGCAGCAAACAACTGTCAGTAAAATGGGCACCAGGAACAGCCTGCCATGGTCCTACATGGCTCCTTTCTGACCCTTTTGCCTTTCCACGGCAGGCTGCTTAGTTACAGCTTGCTGTGCTTTCCCTATATGTATTCTCCTTCCATCTCCTGTCAGGTCTTGTCTTCAACTTGTCAAATGATTCCAGTTCCTGGCTCCTGCTGTTCCTTGCACTACTGTTGCTCATGTTATAGTTCGCCTGTTCCGGTTTTGTGGTTTTGTATGCCGTTCCCTGTCTTGTGCTGTGATTGAATTTGCTCTTTATCTGCATCTACATTTGGTGGTCATACTGTTAGGGTTAGTTCGTTGTTGTATCTGCTGTAGCCACTTGTTCCATGTTCCATGCTTATTCTAGCACTGTCATTGCCTTGTCCATGTTAGCAACTGTATTAGCATTGCTCTAGCTTAGCATTGTCCATTAGCCTGTGTTTTCTTATATAGCACCCAGTCTGTCTAGTTTCACAACCTGTACCTCACTTTGTCTGCATCCTCTCTCTGGATTCACCTCTGCATTTTTTGGGTAATAGTGCTTCACTTGCACTTTCGTCTGTCTTTGACCTTGACCTTCTGGGCTTGACAGTATGGTCAATTAGTGTATCTTAACATATTCATAGTGAGAGAATCTAAACAGATTTTCCAACTTTTCTTTTTTAAACTTTGCTTCATGATAGAAATGAATGGCTACCCTTAATATATTCATCATTGTCTTTCTCTATTACTCCTCTTTCCTTGTCTATCTCACTCTGTGGTAAGCAGAGATCCGGGAACTGGCAGTACAACTAGAAGACTGCAGTGTAATTATACTACACACATTTATAAACAGGCACTAAGTGTGCGTCTGTGCATGTCTGCGTGCCTATGTGTTTGTGCAAGTGCACTGGAGCTGCCAGTGAGCAGCGGGAGAATAGCTTGCACATGGTGCGGTGTAAAAAATGAAAGAAAAAAGGCCCTAGCTGCATTTTCTCAGTTCGTATTCTGCACCACGCTCGTTTTGAACGCGTCATTCGAATGCACCGACACTGTACCACTGTTTGGGGTCGGTGTGGCTCTGACATGGCTACAGGATTGAATTATGTATGTAAGTAGTTTAAGGAGGTTTGTTTGAGTATTTGTGATGTAATTGCTTCCACTCGGTTGGCTTGGATACACTGACGGCCTAATTTAGGCAACCACAGCTATTGGGCAGTGTGCAAAACTGCCAATCAAGCTGATAAAGGAGTGCCGGGAACTAGTACATCCATTTTATTTTTATGTTTTTCCATTGATTCTGAAAGTGTACGTGCTCATTTTCATTCCCACATCTGCTTACACATTTTTAATACCCGAATAAATTACAAGTTCACTGTTACGTCCTTATAGTCTATTACATATCAGTGTGACAAATGGCTAAAAGACAGAACTAGCATTTTTCAAATTGATCTTTATCTGTAGCATATAGGTGGCAACACTGACACATTTCGAACATGTATGGCGAACATACCCGCTTAAAACAAGTCTAGGGGAAATTGCCGTCCTATGCCTACATCTTAGGTGGCAGTGCACCCGTGGTCCTAACTAAAAAAAAACCTAGGGGAAAAAAGGGAAAACAAGTAAAATTCTAGGATAATTTCTTTCGCAATTTACATGCTTTGAACTATGTACAATATGTTGCACGACATATTTTGTTTTCATTGTGCGTAGCCTCAGAAACTATTGTGACTCATCGGCATGGTGCAATACCAGTACAGACAGATTATAGGAACTTATGCTGTGTCTCAGATTTCATACTGAAATAGTATTCCAGATGTTTTTCCTTTTATATTATGACATGATTTCCTTAAACTGTCTGGTTCTTTTGAGTGGTGCAAAATAAAACCATTTGGCCAATCACTGGGAGCTCGAGAGTATAATCCACAGCAGTGCTGTAGTCATTTATATCTGGGAGCCAAGATGAACGCAATTGGCCATAGTCTTTAGGAAGGAAGGATGACATTCTTTGTGTCCATGTAAATCAAGGCAACACTTTTATATTAGTAAGCACTCAGAACTCAGAACACACTGGTATACCCAATGTCAATGAATGACCAGCTGTTCAGAAAATGCCAGTGGTTTACTGTGTATGGTTGATATATGTAACATTGTTTTGGGGGATTTCAGAACAACACTGGGATAATAAAATGACCGATTAAGAAGGCCAAATATTTAGAGTGGTAAAAAGGCTACAAAAGCAGAATTTCTCCCCAAAAGAGTACAAAAATATCTTATATAGACTGGATTGAAAAACCGGGAGATTAAATACAACATATTCATTGTGTTCACTTTCACAAATGTATTCTTTAAGCCTTCATGGTTGGACGGTACACTCTCAATCCCTAAGAATGCCTCTGAATTCAGTAGAATTGGTAACTGTGTTCAAGAGTGCTATGAAACGTGCCCCTGTCAGAATTAATAGAAGACAACATGGTCAGTCGTAGAGCCTTTCCATACCATCACACACCTTCCATTCAGAAGATGAAACAGGAAAAGGAGGTGGGTTAGGGGTGGTGGAGCCCAGCGTACCCCTTAAGCACAACCCAGTAATCCCAGAGTGCAGCTCTTTTTCTCTCCTCAACAGCCCATGAATGAATGAAGGTCGCTCAGAGAGCGTCGCACTAACATGAGCTCCCATTATCTCCCAAAACCAAGAACAGACTCGGCACTCATCAGAATCATGGTCCTGGAAGACACAGACTGCATTCTGGCCCACGCCTCTGTAGATAAATATTCCTCAAGGCCCCTAAATGCTAAATCTCCTTCTCTGAGTGTCTGAATAAAATTTCCTGCTTCCCCGAGTTAACATCAAATCCACAGGTCTTTCATTTCATTACACAAAGAGGGGACTTCTTCAGACAGCATGGGTCCTGAAACAGGGTCAAACGATGGACTCCTGTCCCATCACACACGTTATACTTTCTGATCGTCAGGTTTAACCATATAGCAATTTTAAATGTTCCTAAAGTGTTCCTATTAAATGGATACTTACCTTCTGCCTTTTTTGGTATACAGGAATATCTATTTTAATCTTCTTGTCTTTTTTTCACAGCAAATGCTGAATGATCATGAAGTTTCATCCCAGGACAGCTGTATCAAAAAGGTAGGACTGAGCCTATGTCTGGAGTTGTGTCTGTCTTCAGTATTCATTACAGCAACAAATATTATTTTTCACCATAGTATTCCATTAATAAGTTCCTTCTGCAATTTTATAAAGTAAGAGTAAATGAACAATTAAATAAGTCATTAACTACTAAATAAGTCAAATTTTACTCTCTGTGATTCGTTCTCTAAAAGTGACAATCAAGGTAAGTCATCATCTTTTAGCTAGCTCAGACATGGCACAATGGAGACAATGCACTGACTGTTAGATAGTACTTAATGCTCAGCATGGCAGTTACTACAAGAAGACTCAACCCTTCAGTTTAAAAAATGCTCCTAAAATGGTGTTTTCTTTTGTATTCCTACACTTTAGCTTGAAAATACTTTTCAGCCCAGATGAATAATGATAGACTGTGAATAGCATTAAACAAAACTTTCACTGAAATAATGGAATGCAAATGGTACTATAGCTAAATATCAGAACAAATTAGAGCTATTGATAACAAACTTATCCAAGAAGATTAAATGTACAGAATATCTTATTGGATAGATATTTTGTTGTACCCTATATGTAACGTACATAGCAAACCCTGGGAGCTCCTACTATAAAAATCTACAAGTATCCATTACATGTTCTGTAAAATTGCTTATTATGTGATTTGGACTTTGTCCAAACACCATATTATATACCATATTTACCAGTGCTGTCTGACCTACAGAAGTGTACCAGTATTGACTATATAGCCAAAATATTGCACTGTTTCCCATACATTGGTTATTTTCATATCAACACTAACCACCACATGTTGATTTTCTGCTCCCTGTTTTATATTTTGTTCTTTTGTTCATGTTTCTTTTCATGAAAGATGGAGAAAATCTTATCGCGTACACACACACACTCACAGAACAAGGGACTGCCTTATATGTGACAGCACAGCATATTTCCTGTCATTTTAATGATGAAAGCAGGTATTTCAGAAGAAACCAGGGTACTGCGTATCATTCGTGGTGTGGTGCATTATAAGGAAAACATGCAAACCCCAAACAGGCAGCAGTCATCTTTCCTGCACATACGTTTAATACGTCTTGTAACTATACAATGCATGTGGTTTCTCTAACTTAGTTTGCCCCTTACTTGTAACTCATGTTAGAAATATACATATAGTAGTAAGAGTAGTAGTGTGTAGCAACTCAAAAAGAAAACATATAAGGAAATATAACACGTTATTATAATGGAGCTATTTATCCACTGATGAAAAATGCATACCATGGCTAATTGAATGGATTATTACATTTCCTATAAAATTATACTTAAAATACACTGGAATCAAAGAGCTTAAAAGCTACACATAAAAAATAGTTATAAAGGACATTTGAGTCAGCTAAGACACTCTGACTTAGTTTGTTTGCTTGAGCTGGATTTAACACTGAGTTAGTTAAACACTGTGTTTTAACTATGTAGATAACAGACACTCTCTCTTTAGTTAGTGAGTTTAAAAGGTGACAAATTCATCGTAGGGGTGGAAAGTTACGTTTCTTTTACGGCCAGTGTGAAAAGGTCGAGATGGTGGAGAAAAAAGAGTTCAAGTGTAAAACCAGTGGGGCGTGAAAGAACAATGGCAAGACACCTGCTCAGAGAATGGTGCGAGGTCCGCCTGAGAGGCTGCTGAAGTGGGGAGCTTTAGTTAATGAATACTTCTTTTAGTGCTTTTGCTGTTCTACATGTGTGATTTAATGTTTTGTCTTCTTGTAACATAAACAGTTTACGAAAAAAAAATATTTATAACGATACTGCTTTTAATCATCAAACTAAATCATTCTGTTAAGGAAAAGCCCTATTTGGTGCATTTTTACCTGTATGTATGTTGGCTGCCATGTAGGTTAAAATGTCAGGAGCACATAATCTATATCATCATCAGTCTCTGCGTTTACCTTTTCTCCTTCCTGACTCAGACAGCCTTCCTAAAGACAACAACCCAGAGCTTTATTTCTCAAGCCGAAAAGCCTTCTTAGCTCCAATCCTGCAGGATGGTATAGATAGAGAGAGAAAGGGAAGGTGAGAGGGATGAGGGGAGAGAGGCTCAGTTCTTCTTTCATTTATTTATCCTCCTTTCTGAAATGCGAACACTCTACCGACTCACGGCTAGAGATGCCTATCGACGGCGGCGCGAGATAGGATCGGCCTTATTGCCCATGCTTTAGTTGATCGCCTGGCTATTCACACTTCCTCACTCACAAATATTTCAGGTTTCTCTCAAGCCACCAGCTGTAATCTGACTACTTGGTCCAAAATGTGCCTGCGTGTGTTCATCAGTATCTGTGTGCTTTTGTGTGTGTGTCTTGCAAACATGTGATCTGGCAGAGATAGCACACAGAGACATAGATTAATTATAGAAAATCAATATGTTGTAATTGGTTTCAGAACGGATCCAAAAGAAGGCCAGGCAGATCCCTTCCAGCATTGTCCTGCATCTGAAATGAAAACATTCTCTCCATTTAGAGGACCTTTAAATGTGGGGTGACTAAAGCAGTTCTGTGATGCTTTAATGGGAAAGAGATTAATGACTCTTTTGACAAGCTCCCCAAGATCACATTAAAGCTTTCCTGGGGTTTCCTGCAATGGGTGCTTTTCTTAAAGCTAGAAAAATAGCTCCTATCTTATCTTGTACTGCTTGTATATGATGATGGATATGACTTTTTTCTGTCCCATACATATGAGAGTAAATACATGGGATGTCAGCTTATTCTACATTTTCAGTGCATAAAGAATTTGTAAGCATGGAACTATCCACGTCCTATTGAACGTGTAAATTTAGCCACATACAATTTTAAAGAATTTGTCCTGACATAATGTCTTGAGCCATTAAATTCATACATATTTAAAACATATTAAAAAGCATCCCATCACTAAAAATTTGGTTCCTATATCCTGACATTGTTGCTTAGCTGATTGATTTTATTTCAGTATGTATGTAAAGGGTAAAACATAAAGAAAAACCCAAGTGGTATTAGTGGGGCAGTAACAAAGCCTATCAACAATAATAGCTGATAAATATGGAATTAGGTGGTTAAATTGTGGTTGAGAGCACCAGGGGGTATGAGCCGAGCATGATAAAGAAGGGATTATAAAAATCGAGTTTAAAATGTCCTGTAAATGCAATTACAGCTATTTAGCTATTTAGCTATTTAATTATTCAGTACTTAAATAAATAACCAAATTATGTGGTGGTTGTGACAGGCTTTTGGCGGTGACAGTCTTTTTGGAAATATTATAAAGAAATTAGTCCTGCAGATATAAACATATTTTCTATATTTTTATGTGTTATGCATAGTTCATCATCGACATCGTTCTTTTAAAAAGTTAACACAACCCTTTTGTGTTCATTTGTACAGGTTCATTGTTTTAGCACTGTCTTCCCCCCCTTAAGAAACAAAGGGAGCCGAAAATAGGGGTGAGGGCAGACATTTTGGACTCGAGTCAGCAATATTAGTAGAAAGGTGTCACCAGGGGGTAAATAGAGCTTTATTGTTTGCTTTATCAAGCCTGGAAAATTTGCCTCCTGTAAGAATTTCGTTTCAACGAACCCGTCAAATTTATGATGGGCTTATTATGACCCAGGAACACAGCGCAGGTCAGGAGGATCGCTTTCCTGACCTGAGGGCAGCTCTCTTCAAATGTGATGATTGATTGATAATTATGATAATTTGTTTTAAATGATTATCTGGATACAATAATCATTGCGGAGCAAACTGCCAAAGCCCCCCATCCTTATGTTCACCCATCTCTCTGCTTTCACCCACTCATAATGCAGAGCCATCAGGAATGGCCTCTGGATATGGAAAAGTAGAAATGGGGGCCTCCCAGTATGGTCCCCAGTGACCAGGGGGGCCCCTATTGATGAATGATGACCCAGTGGAGGCTGAAATCAGAGGAGAATAAACAGGGGAAAGAAGAGGAGGAAAGGGACAGGGGAAAGGCTGGTAACTATCTGTAGCAGAGGGCAATTATACGCCAGGCCAGGCTGCCCCCAGGGCAACAGCTCGGGCTTAAGAATGCAGAGGGCTCGGGATCCTGACCACCCCACACATGTACACTGGTCACAGAGAGATGGGAAGAATGAAACTGGCTGGGAAAATGTTTTCCATGAACATTTTTTTCTCTCCATTGTCATAATCGGATGGCATTATGTATCAAAATTCTAAAATAAAATGCATTCTGATATTGACAGATTAGACTTTATGGTAAATTAGGATCTTTATTTAGTCTGTAGTCCAGCATAGTTCTGCGAGATATTTTTGCGAGTGCCGTTTCAGTCGAGGATCTCATTCGAAGGAATCTGAGCTCACTGAAGAACATGCCTGTTCAATTAAAATGGAAAAGCTTCTCATGCACTTCAGCAGCAGACTGTCAAAAAACACTCAGCAATTGGATGTCGTTGGCTTTTTCTGTCACCAAGATGGGAGGAGGCCCCTGTAGGAATAATATTTGTGGTTTTTAGTAGGACTATGAGATGACTTAATGATAATATTCTTTCTTTCTTCTCTTGGCTCAGTTACATTCTAACTGACAAGCTTCTTTTCCGTCTGACTTTGGTAAAGTGCGTTGTATATACACGGACCCTGTCTGCTTACTTCATGGCGCGCTCAGACGCTGGTACTGATGGCTGAACGAGACACCCTCACTTGTATAACATCGTATGTACATAAACACACATTACAGGCTGGATACAAATCGTATCCTGTGTTCTGTTCTTTACAGGACGTCCAGAACTCTGCTGACTTTGCATGTCATACACAATTTTACCAAATCGAAAGGTCAGTAATGGCTAGGCATTCTGAAACCACCCCTGCATTCCCAAGGGCGTCTCCTGTCTTTTTACTTTTGACATGAGCTGAAAACAAACATGTCTTTCTGCCATATCTGTGGGAACCGTCCATCACTGGACAGAATGCTGTCATTATGTACAATCTCTTTAGCATACACAGTTCCAGATGCTTGCGTACAGTGTGTGCATGTACGTGTGAGTGTGTGTGTGAGAAAGAGAGTCCGGGTTGGACAGAGCTGTGACTATGGATGCACAGATCCTGCCGCTGTGCTGGAATTCAAGTGGGAGAGTGAGACTAGAAAGGAAAATGCTAGTGAAAGTGAGGGATGATGAGAAGAGGCAAGTGTGGAAATGTTAGACTGCGGAAAGCATTAGCTCTCATACCTCGCTACAGCTCTCACACTAATCATACTCTCTCTTGTCTTTCACAAACTTACGCTGAAGGACGCCCCATCACAGAAGTACAATGAAGGCCGAAAGTGGCTTCTTCTCTGTCCTCCCTCTGTCTTCTTGCCAGTATGACACTTTACTGGAAGTGGGAGTTCATTAATTCTGTATTGTGAATGAAGCTTCTCTCAAACTACCCATACTGTATAACAGCATGAATGGCCATCTGTCAGCATGGAAACAGCGTGTTTCTGAAGAAGTTAGTTTGAATGCCCTATGTAATTTCATGACACTGGTAGTGTGCTGAACCTTCAGTTTTTCCACCATACAGTAATGATGTTTATTTAATCTCTTACACTGAATTTACAGTATATCTACAGGTCAGTATATTTCTGTTGTGTGTATGTTTGATCACAGGGGATATGACAGCTCAGTGTATGAAATCACAATACACTTAGTTTAGGACTTTCATTTAGAAACCACTATCCATAGCAGCTTACCATTGGGCCAACCAGTTGAGGATCAAAGCCTTTGGATACAATGTGGAGGTATAATAATTAATATTCTTCAGAAATATCATGTTTTTTGCATTGTTTTGTCACTCCGTATCATATATTTGCGTTAAAAATATTTATAAGAAATCCATAATTATTGACTTTAAAATACGTGTTTAGGCATGTCCCCATGTTTCCTCTAACAGGTTATCCTAACGTATTCTCACTTCTTAAAATAAGGAAACATACCACAAGTCACAAGTTTAATAGTATGTTGTATCATCTGGATCTTGTGAAGATGAGGTAAAAAAAAAATCTTTGCATAATACAATTTGCAATTTATACAGATTGAAGAGATAAGATGTCAAATATTTCTATTATATTTATTATTTCATTCAAATGTTGTTTTATTCTTTCTATTAAGCTCTTTGGCCTGGCTCCATTGATATTTCGCTCAGTGATTGTTGATGAGCCGGCTTTGGCTGTCTCTTATCTCCTCTCCCTTTGTTGCTAACCTGTTCACCTGTGTGTTCTTGCACAGCCATGTTCAAAACAACCTGAGTTGAAGTGTACAAACAGCTCATTTCTCATCCCATTGTAATGCTTGTCACCTTAACCCACACCTTTCAGAAAAGAGTCCAAATCTTTGCTTGTTTAGTAGACCTGTGGCAAATGCTGAAGCTCAGGTTTCTAAGAAGGCTGACCTCAGGTTGCACTCTAGAGAGTGCTAATAATGCCAATTGACAAGCACATACACTTTCTTGCAGAGAAATTGGAGATGTTTGTTGCATAAATCATTCTACAGATGAGTATTTGTTAGGCATTTTCCCTCACATTTTAAACTCACTTTTTGGCTGATCACGGTCTTGGTGGCTCTGGTGCCTATACCCTAACAAAAACAGTATACAGGCCATTGACAGGATGACGGTTTATTGCATGGCTGACAGAGGTCGCTGTTGCAGTGCTAGGGGATGATCCTTTAACCAACCCTTTCTTGCATGCATCCAGCTGTGCATGCACTTGGTGGCACAGAAATATTAAATGATCTCTTTTTAAGATTTCTTCATTAAAATGTGTATTTTAAGTATTGCAAGTCATTTGAGCTGACACGACACATAAAAAAGCACATTGTCAAATAATTGCATGGGTGAGTCAATTTTCAAGGGGAAATGACATATCTGAATACCCCAGCAAGTAGTGGGAGAGGGGGCCTATTCCCTCTGATCATCATTCTAGCCTTTGTGAGCTTTAGCATATCTTAGTCTTTTCACTCTGTTCCTTTCGAAAAAGTGGTTTCTTGGTTGCTACTAGTTTAACTGTAAGGGGAGATCACATGAAATACTTGCCACTATAGTCTACTATTGCCACTATATTTTTTTCATATTTTATTTTGTTTGTTTAATACTATATACATACACATTACCTGTATTGCTTGTTTGTAACCTGACTGAGCAATAATTGTATTTGGTCATTATACCATTGTATAAAAATATTTGATCTAATTTAATGGTGGCCTAAGACTTCTGCACAATACTGTATATATGGGCTGAGAAAAAAACTAACATTCATCACACGTTGCTGCTTGATCTGTGAAGCACTCTTAATTGTGGGCTGTATCAGAAATTATCCCCTATTCATTATTCGGTATATGACACATATCATATTAGAGTGCTATTACATGTGTGACAGCACAGTAAGCCATTTCCTTAATACAAATGATCTGAAATTTTAAATGAAACTTCTTAATCTTGCAAAATACATTGGGAATATGCAATGTCGGTCATATTGTGGAATAGGAAACTTGTAAACACTACTTACTGTTAATTATACACAATTAGTTTTGGGACTATTGTAAATCAAATACACTGCACACAAATTAGGGGATATTTCAAAATGAATACATAGAGGATCCTACAAGAACTGTCGGACAATCTGATCCATGCCCCATCACTGTCAGTATTTTGGCAGTCTTGGCACTCTGGTCCAGTTTGGCATGCTTCTGTTCACCCCCATGAATATTTCACTTTCTCAATCACCATAAATAAGGTGTAATTGAACAACTTTATTTGACTTTTCATTTGCTTTCTGATTATCTTGTTTAACAAAATAAAAACAGATGCTTATTTTTAAGCTTTTAAAATATCCCTTATTTTTTTGTGAGCAGTAAACGTAAAGTTTTAAGTGTTAATACTGTTTTATAAACTTGATTTTTAACGCAATTTGCCTCTTTTCTTTGGCCTCTTTTCAAAAAGCAGTGGTTGTCGATGAGTAATATCTATTTATCTATAGTATTTTTTTTAAGGAGAGCAATTAAGATACTAATCAGGTACAAATACTGACAATAACTGCTTCACCTTTGAACTAAATACTAATATATTTTACTTTTTCTGCCAGCTGTTCTTCATATTTTTCTTCTATGAACAAACTATATATACCAAAAATATGTGCAGTGAGACCGCACACACATTCACGCTGTGAAAAGATAAGATCCTTCTTGAATCTGATATGACACAGGGTCCAGATGTTAGTGTTCGGACGTGTGTTTGTGGGTGTTGTAACATGCCACCATCTGTGGCACACATGGGATACACTCTGTAGTAGTTGAAATAATTAATGGGTCACTCACATACGTTTTCCTTGATACTTAGCAGCTTCTCTGCTAAAAACACATGCACACACACCTGTTTGTCTTTCTATCACTGTTGAGACTCTCTGTCAACATAATATTACTCTAGCCCAGGAGATTAGGATTATATAGCAAGCCCTTCGATTTCATTCAAATATGGCAATGAAATGTTTACCAAAGTGCCTATTTTTAATTTATGTTGGTGGAATGAATATGATGGCGAATCATGTGATCAAAAATCTCGCTGCTGTATTGCGCTGCCTAAATGTGCCATGCTGTTCTGCAGATCACCTTTGACATGCCGATGCAAATCTAAAGGACACTCAGTGAAGCCTGTACATCTCTGGCATATAGGATATAGGAGCAGGATATACCATTAGTGGCCTGGGTCCTTTCTGTGTGGAGTCTGCATGTTCTCCCTGTGTCTGCGTGGGTTTACTTGGTAACGTGGTACTACAGTTTACGTGGTACTACAGTTTCCTCCCACAGTCCAAAGACATGCATGTTAGAATGAATGAATGAATGAATATCATTAGATTTATTGATCAAAGAGACTTTAATTCATGCTGCATAGCTTTTTTAATGATGATTGGACAACCTCTGAAAGAGGCAGAATCTTGTAATAAATTGTAATCAAACTGTAATATTGCATTATTAGACAAAATGCCTAACTTTAGGTTCACTGGACGATACAGGAAGTGTACTGATATGTACATACATTCCCATGATCCTGCTCAGCCAGCATATACATAGCATTATTACATTTATGAGGACCACCGTTTAATTGTGTATTACAGTAGAAACATATGCCAACCATAACAATTACGTTTTAATTTTTAAGAAAATGAATACTTTTTAAAATCTTTATTACATAGCTAAACCAGTATCTGCTTTCATAAGAGCAGTTATGTTTCATTCCACACTGATGATTCTGACAGTATGATATGCGTAATATTTTACCTTCATAAAAGAGTAATAGCTGAATACCAGTCAAACAAAAGACTTTTCAAGGCAGGGCCATGCTTGGGATGAAGACAAATAAATGCATAAAAAACAAACGAGGAGTGAATGGAATTAGTAAATAAGATGGATAAAACCCGAGTCCTGCTAAGCTTTTGCAAATTGCGTCCTGATTCAGACAAGTTAATAAAACAAGGATTCACCCCCCTCCACTTGGGGACTAGTGCTCAGGCTCACAGTGTTTAATCTTCATTATGGAGTATTACCCCACTGCGAGGTTTCTGGTCGAGCCTGGCACCACCGAGCCGGCACGCACACACATACACACTCACCCACGCATGCATTGCCCTCACCCACTCAAATGAACTGTTAAATAACTCCACCTAATCCTGAGACCCTGAAACAATAGGTGCTTGGAACATCCATTTTCCTACCATCAATCAAGCTCTGAGGCTTTAGAGATTTGTCATTAATTATTCGCGCAGGGCACGGTGGGCAGCTCAGGACAATCTCAAAAAGAATCTCGCAAAGAAGGCTTGCAGCAAGAGAAAGAATGGGAGCGTAGTTCAGAGAAAGAGGGTTAGCCCTGCTAGCAAACACCATTGCCAATTCTAAGTGAATTGTTAGCCAATGGCGCAAAGGATTTTTCAAGAAATCCGACCATTACGAGCCCCTTTAGAGTAATTTGTGTATAGATTGTAAACACTGCAAAGCTCATGTTTATCTAATTAATCCCATCAAAGCTGATGTTATGTCCCCCTAAGGACACGACCATTTACTTACGCTAATGGACTGCTGCTCTTCATTTCTTAATTAGCAACTAATAATCAGGATCAGTTACAGATTCAGTGTTTGACCTCATGACACCACTGCAGCTTCAATCCCCCCTCCTCAGAACAAACACAGCTCTCACCAGGCCACGCAGCCACGGGCTTCATTTAATATGCTAATGCCTACGAGCAGGGCAAGAGGACAATCTGAATATCTGAGAGTCATTAAGATAATTAAAGAGGAAAGGCAATTGAGTAAACAGGGTCGTTAGCCTGTCACCCCTAATTAAGCCATTAAAGAGACACGGGCCAGAGGGTGTCATGTTAATTAATGGCTGCTCACCGTGAAGAGTGTACGACACAAAGATTATCTGATTGAGAAACAATGATTAGATGAAGCGCAGGGGGGTTTAAATAGAGAGGCACCGAAGAGCACTCGCTTCTGTCCCACACAATGCTAATGGCTTGCTATGAGCCACCTCTATTACTTGTGATTTGAATGAAAGTGAACTGGCAGCTTTGTTTGATCAATTTTAAGCAATTTTATTTTTTGTCATAAACATGCTGTAAAATAGTTTTTAAAAATGTGATTCTGTTTTTCACAGATAAACAGTGTATGAGACTCATGATCACCTTATTCATACAGTGTAAGATGACCATTCAGACTACCCCTGAATTTTCTGATGCTTTTGTATCAAGTGAGACCGTACACTCCTTTGTCACAGTTAAGCTCACAGGCAAACACACAGGCTTTGAACTGGACAAACAACTTGAAGAACTAGCAACCTTTGTGTCCACTCTTTGTTAAAATGCCTGTTTAAAAATCTTTCAATGTTGATCCCACCTCTGTCACAGATTGTAAGACTGTATGAATTGTAAGTCGCTCTGGATAAGAGCATCTGCTAAATGACATTAACGTAAAAGTAAATCTTCTGTTTGTAGTAAGCATGTTTAGTACCAGAGTACTAGCAAAGCTAAGCTAGCATAGTTGCATCAGCTTAAACAGAAATACTTAGATATTTACTACAGCTGACTTACCTCTATGAAGCTATATTCTGGTCAAATGTAGCTAGATATTATAACTAGCTTGAGTTAGCTGGTGTGCAGTGTAGGTCTGATTTTGTGTCTGTTTTTATTTAACAGGTAGAGCAAAAAGCATGCTTCTTTCTGTGTTTGCTAACATTGCAATAGATGTGGTGTTCTTCTGCCTAATATAAGTTCAGTTTCAGTAATGAGGAAAATAATACTTCTGATGTGAAAACTTGATGTGTTATGTTTGTAGAAATGAAGCTTTTTATCAGGTCTAACTGAATAATAATGAACAATACAATCTGTAATGTCATTATCACATGAACCAGTAACCTCGGCCAGCAAACTCACATGAATGCGTTTGTTTATGTTCTTAGGCATATCTCATTATTCAGTCGAATTAGCTGTGTGAATAGAAGCCTTTGTGGTAGACACAGGAACAGAGCGGAGAAGGTGCCCAGCTTAAACAGGGAATTATCATATAAAATGTGCTATCAGGGCGTGATGCAGAACATTAGGCAACGAATCACGAAGAGCGGCATGCAATAATTCACAATACAGAGCAACGCAACAGCTAAATGCACTGCCATTTATTTTGATCGAAATGGTTCAGGAATTCCAGCTAAACAGAAGTCCCATGATCTGATAGTCAAACAAATGAAGTACAGATTTATTTATTTTTGCATCAGGGAATACTTTAGCGTGTCATGCTTTTATATGATTTAGTGTAGATTTGTTTTTCAATACCTGAATTCTGTAGAATTGTTCTTATTTGTCCTTGAACCTGCTTTACCTTCACCTAAGATATGTCAGTGCATTTTGCACTAGGTCAGCATCATAGAAAAAGTACCTTATGTAAAAAGGCTCGAGAATGGAAAACGATTAATTGGTAAATTTTTGTCTTGCTCACAATAATGCTTCGTTGATGTTATCTGGGTCTTTTCTTGTTTCCTTTTTTCTGTCATTATTGTGAATCTGATTTAAGATCTTGCCTATGCTGGCAATACTTTGACAAACATGACTTCTTAGCAGGGGATTTGTGTCAAGTATTTCTGAACCAGCACATAAAAGAATTAGCAATAAAATGGACTTAGCTCCTAATAGCAGGGGTGCCCATTATTGCAGTTCTAATCACTAAAGAGATGCCATTCAGTTAGCTCGAGAAGGCGCTTTTTTCCCCGCCGCTTCCCCGGATTTCATAAAGTAACACGTTTTTAATGGAAGGTGCACTGCTTGAGCCGAGGACCACAGAAGCTTTTTTTTCTGCAGGTCTGAGTTTTGATTACTGCTGGCAACAGGCTCTTAGCCCTCGTCGGAGGCCGTGGCTGAGTTGAAAGGGGCCCAGCGTGCATGCGAAGCTCGGGAAATTACAGCGGGAGAAAAGGGGTGAAAGTGCTCCTCTGCATTTAGTGCATTTAATCAGCCGCCCTTTTTTTTGATAGTCAAACAGTAGTTAATTACAGTTGCACCTGCCCACGGGTGTCGGGGTGGATCGTTGTTAATGAGGGATCTAGAGCGCCTTCGTCTTTTCCTGGAATATATAAAACTCCAGGGGATGCGGTGCATGGCCTCGCCAGCTCGCCACTTACGCCTGCCGCTCGCCGCGCCGTGATTGACAGGGGAGACAGGAGGAGAAAAGAAGGAGCTTGAGTTTGATTCACTCTCTTGTGTTTGGAGAAATTATACATCTCTGCCCTCAACTTCAGAGAGAGAGAGACAGACAGAAAGAGATGTCGAGCTGCATGTCTCCCAATCTTAATCCTCTAACCATTTTCATAATTCTATTTTCTTGCATTTTTCATCTGCAAATCCTAAATTCTTTCTGCCTTGTGTATGAATTCAATAGCAGTTGTGGATCACTTAAGCTTAACAAACGGATGTTTAGCTCAAGTTAAAAATTGCTGTGTCAATTCATCGGGCGGAAGTCCTGAGAAGTCAGTAGTCTTTAAAAAACGACTCCCTCTCCCACTCGTTCGCCTCCTTTGCTGGTTCCCCCTTTGCCTAAAGGCGACAGAGCGCAAAAGAGATAATGAGATGAAAAGAATAGGGCTATTAAAGGACAATTTCATAGTGCACACACCATGTCGGCTGTTTCAAAACAAGATGTGCTTGGTAGCGCACGCTCTGCTGGACACCAGATCAAAGCGTATTAAAGATGACCTCGGTGTCAAGAGCGCTCATCGAAAAGCAGGTGCAAACAGGCGTACAAACACGCGCAGACAAAAGAGACGCACAAAAACCACACCCTAACATTTAAAAGTCATAGTCAAGCGGCAAGTGTGGAGTCTTTTTGTTAAACATGACCTGCAGGACATTAAGATTTAGTCAATACTGAGATCTGAGTACTAGACAGGATATGCAGTGTAATGCTTGGGCATTCCTGGTTGCATATTTATTGACAGTATTCAAAGAATTTCACACAACTCTTAAAACATATTTTGCTCTCAATTTTTCAGTTTCATTGTTTTCTCTTATTCATTTATATTTAAAAATGAAACAATGAAGCTTTAAATTTTCCATGTTCAAAGTTTCCCAATCTTTAAGAGTGTGTATTATTCAAATGCACTTTTAAGTAAAACTGAATGGTGCAGCTGCTTGTTTGTTGGGTAAAGTGTGTGCCGGGTGTGTTTATATTTTTAGATAGAGTGAAAGGGTGAGCCAAGAGAACAGCCATTCATCCTTCTGTGTGCACATTGTGACCTCTTTCATTCTTTCGTGTTTCATTTGTTTGACCCTCACCCCCTCTCGCCCAGACCCCCATGTTGTGCTATAATCTATTTTTCGCTCTTCTATCGGTAACCATATTTGCCATACCCAATCAGTTTGATTGATCATCTGTGAGGCCACAGGCTGGCCAATCAGCTGGACCTGGCCGATTTCCCCACAGACGCATGGGGCTTGACAGCACCATAAACTGGCCATTCATCAAAGTGTCCCAGTCCTGGACAATGGCACTGCCCCGCAGCTCACTGTCATACAGAGGCTGACAAACTCGCATACACCAGCATGCACCCCTCATACTCGTGTGTGAATAAAGATGTAGGTTTATTTGGTGTACAAGGAAAAATAACGGACCGGCCCAGTGCTGGGTGGTAAGGTTTTTGCAGGACTGGTCTGGCACAGATCTTCTCCGGCTCGCTCAAAAAGTCACAGCTGCTTAACTAAATGGATCAGGCCCTAAAGCAATATTGACTGAATAGATTTAGAAGATGAATGATGGTCCTAATGTGATATCCACACACACAGAGGTCGTGATAATAAAGCATTTATCAGACCTCTATTACTTAGACACACACACACATACAGCCACTGTTAAATACAGAGCACACGGGGAGGGCGACAGACGGTTCGCCATTAAGGGAGCTTGAAATTAGTTCCTAAAGTACACTTAAAAGCCAAGAGTCTAGGCACCGGCGACTAAGAAATCATCTACGCAGAAGTAGAAATATTAGGGGGGAAAAGTCGCAAATACAAAAATACCGCAGAGAGTATGCCAGAAACGAGAGCGAGGGAGAAGAACGCCAATGGAGCATGGAGTGTCAGCGTGAAAGAGAGGGCGGGCGTGAGTGTTCTTGCTTTCCGAGAGCGTCCAGAGAGTTAAAGAATGCCAGTGCTCACCAGGCTTCTCTGTGTTTTACGACACATGGGTCAATAGCAATAATAAAAGAGATATTCATGGATATAGCACTCTCCCTCTCCCTCTCTCTCTGGCATATCGTCTCGTTATTTAGAAGACGTCTCGTCCCAAGCGTTCAGGGATCCCATGAATCTGCCAGCGCCTGTACACTTAGGGACCCGTAGCCAAGACAAAAGAGCCTCCGCTGACCTGGTCACTAAACCCTGTCAAATGCAGCCATTCCTCTTCAGGCCAGGACTAATGAGTTCCTCAAACCATGCCTGCTTTAAGCTCCATTCAGTGGCACATGTTTAGGTTTAGCGTTTTAGCAAACAACAGGAGAGCTCACCTTTAGTTTTTTTTTTTTGCTTGATGCTGCTTCTATGTTGCTTTGCTTATAATGCTGGATAGATTATCAGTTATATGTATGAAGTGATTAATTTACAGTGTTATGGGTGAGGCTTTTTACAGAGGTAGGTAGAGAACCAAGGCTGTGTGGTGGAATAAAAACTACTTAAAGTATTCAGTATGTAGTAAAAGAACTCAGAGTGACTCCATAGAGTCAAGTGTACAGCAGAAGAAACTTTACTCAGTGAAAATAAGACTATTGCTGTAACAGTAGAATTTTGGATGCTAGGTAAAAGTACATATTGCCTGTAATAAATGAATGCAAATTAATATAAAAATGGTGTGCATACACAAGTGTACTCTCACACAAACATCTCTAAATGAAAGTTTGAGTACATGTAGCAGGTGTTACTACCTGGTAGTATGGCCGAACTATGTTGCATCTAGATCATTACACCAGTTTTTTTTTTTTTGCTTTATTCTTAACTATAAAATCATAATAGCATCAATATACATACATTGCAGATCTTCAAGTAGCATACATACAACAAATGAGGTTCAAAAAAACACTGGGTGAACTGAATTGACGTTGTTTTCAAACCCAGCAAACATCATGAAGTACTAAGTGCTAAAACACAGACTGTCTGGCTAACACTATGATGACGGCTTCAGCCTCTGTTTCCGAGTTCAGTAACACAGGGCACTTTATGTGCACATTCAGGATATGGGGGTTATCCTGGATGACCTGGCGATTGAGTCCCACTGCTCCATCTCTGTCAAAAGTGAGAAACACACAAACCAGAGTGCCTACACTTTACCATAACAAATCCCGCTTGGACTTATTTACATACGATTACCATTTATTTATTATTTTGTATTGAGTCATTATTTATGTACTCTTTTAAACATTCTTTTGAACAGTATTTCTACATATTAAAACAAAACATTGATTAATTGAGATTGTTTGTACTGTAAATTGGAAAATATCTGCATTTGTAGTATATGGCCCTTAAGTGTAAGTTTTGCAGTGTTTTATCAGGACTGATGTAATAGTGTACGTGTTCTATGAAGGAGTGTGTGAGGATATGTGTGTGTAAGCATTTAGGACATTCCAGGGTCATAAAACACAGTAAACTGTCAGGGTGTCCTGTTGCTTTTAGGTGAGTTGTGTTTTGATGTGGAGATTCCAACAAGAGCATGCACACACGCACACTTACACACACACACGCACACTAAGACATGTATGAGGAGAGCCACGTTACAATCACATCATGATTACTTGCTCACAGACAGACACACACACACACACACACACACACACTCACACATACACACATTCTTATGCATATATAAGAATAATAACAGTGCATACTAGCTATTCTAACACATAGGAAATAGACAATACAATTACAATATAGACCTTAACACGGCAAACACACACACACACGCACACACACAAACACACACACATTCTAATACATATATAAAAATAATAACAGTGCATACCAGCTATTCTAACACATACAAAATAGACAATACAATTACAATATAGACCCTAACACGCGCAAACACACACACACACACACATTCTTATACGTGTATAAGAATATTAACAGTGCATACCAGCTATCCTAACACATAGAAAATAGACAATACAATTACAATATAGACCCTAACACGCGCAAACACACACACACACACAAACACACACACACACACATTCTTATACGTGTATAAGAATAATAACAGTGCATACCAACTATCCTAACACATAGAAAATAGACAATACAATTACAATATAGACCCTAACACGCGCAAACACACACACACAAACACACACATATTCTTATACATATATAAGAATAATAACAGTGCATACCAGCTATTCTAATACATAGATAATAGACAATACAATGACAATATAAACCCTAACATGCACACACACAAACACACACACACACACACATTTTGTACATATATGAGAATAATAACAGTGCATACCAGCTATTCTAACAAATACTTAATAGACAATACAATTACAATATAGACCCTAACATACACACCCACAAACTCTCTTTTTCCCTCTCTCACACACTCACACACACTTACAACTATATACAAACAACAAATAACTGTCCAAATCAGCTATTCTAACACACAAAGATAAGACAGTACAATTAAGGTATAGCCCCTAACACAGAGACACGCACATATATAGTACAATAACAGTGTATATCAGCTATCCTAACACACATATGCATGGGGAGAATAGACAACACAGTTATGTTATAGGCCCTAACACGCTACCACTTTCCTTTCTCCATCTCTCGCACTCACTGTTGCTTGAAAGATGCAACATGTTTTCATGTTAAATAATGAATCAAAGGGCAAGAGGAGATAACAGCTATATTATTAATAACTAATAACTTAAACATCTTCATAATGTTTATAAAAACATATTTTTTTACCCAAAAAGGAGAAGACATTAATCCAATCTTTATAAAAAAGCTTTTAACTTATTATTTTTCAGTGATTGCTGGTCAGGGTCAGAGTGTGTCTGTGGAGATGGACCTTTTGGACAGGGTGTCAGTCGATCATGGAGATTCACACGCTCTCATTCCCTCTCACTTACAGCTAAGAGCAATTTAGATTAGTCAGTCCACATGCTTACCAGGTGAAAAGAAATCTTGAGTACTTGGAGAACAGGGAGAACATGTTGAACTCATTATAGATTTTGGTAGGCACTGCGACTAATACAAAAAAGCATAATGTTACAAGAGTATAATGG
>JAUZST010028195.1:0-29963 GCA_034779995.1 Parotocinclus haroldoi | reverse complement strand
CCCACCCCTACCCCTTTGGCTCTCCATGTGATGCGAGAATAAAGTCCTGACATCCAGTCCAATTAATGAATGCAGTGACTCTTCTAAAGCATCTAGCTGAAGACAGATTCCCTTTCACATGCTACAAGATCAGTGGCCAAAAACCTTGATGATTATGCCATCTGTTTGTAAAGGCATGAAGATGTGCATCCATTTAGGATTACAATTATCAGAGTCCAACAGAGGTTGGTGAAAACTGTAAGTTATGCATCTAACCTTCTCAGGAATGGATGAATGAAAAGACACAGTCATAAAAATCACATAATACTTTCTATAAAATAGAAATGAAAAAGCCAGATGTAATTTTTTTGCTGATAAATCAGGGCTCTGTATATTTTTGTGCAGTTGGTGCACAATCAGACTTTGAAATGCTAATATCACAGAAGACCAAATCATAGTAATCTTTCTTTAGTATGACAATTATGACTTAAGTTTATCACAGAACATACCTTAGTGTAGGTTTCTCATTTAGGCCTGATTCCTCTTGCGGTTTTCTGTCTTAATAAGTTTGTGCATACAGCTTGCTTATTAGGAATACAGACCAAAGCATTATACAAACGAAAAGTGATTTAAAGTGTCTACCAGTAAGTTGATGGAGTACATGGAATCATAATGAGCATTTACTATATTATATAAATGACACAAATATTACATAGTCTACACTGCATCCTTAATTAGTTTGATACTTTAAGACAGCAGGTTTGGCAGTATAGATTCTTCATAATTGGCCATGCCATATGGTGGAGCTGCATAAAAATCTTGGCAGACATAAGTGTCTAAATGTAACAGTGAAGTGTGCATTCCTTTAGAAGAAGGAAAAACGTTCATATTTCACATGTTAAATCTATATAGTCTGTTTAGCTGCATCAGTCTGCTGTTAAGAGTTTCTATCTATATTTGGTTAAATTAGGTATGTAATGCAAGCACAGAATTAAGTGCTAATATCACCTTTTCCTCAGACATTCACCAGGATTTCTAACTTTCCTAAAATGTCAGAGATTTGGCTTTGCTACGCTGTGTACTATACACTATCTATGCATTGCTTTAATACTTCTCTTTATGTCACACCTTATTGTGCATAATTATTCCATTATGTATATGCTCTACATATGCTCTATATACAGTATATAAACTGAAATTGAAAGATAAAACTGGTTATCAGCCAAAATGTCAGAGACAATAGAATTTACTGAGACAAATGAATCAAAACGTCATGGACCAAAACAAATAAGACAAAGAGTTACAGAAAAGTTACTCAAAAAAGCCCTGTAGTTCACTCAAAGAGGCAAGGGACACATAGCATTTATTGTGTACTGCCCAACAGTATGAACTACTAGTGACTATACATCAATTTCACCAGACATATTTTTTGGGACCTAAAATGCATATGGATTTAAATATTTCCCAAAATGTCTCACATTTGCCTTAGCTTTCATGTTGATGTTTGATTTTTACTGGCAGTCTACACTGTGTGCTATACAGTGCCTTTGCATTTCTCTATTGTGGTCCTGTATTCTGGCATGCAATTCTGTTTTATTTAAGAAAAGGAGTTTGTGGGATTTTTTTCAAGGTAGTTGGATTTTTTTCAAGGTAGTTGCATAAATCTGCCCATTAGAAGTTGCTAGTCTGGTTTTGATTATTTCAAAACAGTGCATAATTTTTACTTGGCTCAGGCCTTTAAGAAAATATTGTTTCTTGAAGCTGTACGATTTTGTAAGTAATTGATAAAATTTTAAATGTAATGTTCCACATTACCTTACATGAAACAGTAAAAAGGCTAGTGTAATGCGTTGCTTTGTTTAATGTTTGGCCAACATTAAAGCAAGAACGGTAGTATTATAGAGTATATAGAGTTATAAGGATAAAGGAGCATTTGGGTCCATACAATGCATGTAAACATGATGCAACAAGACAGACTTTTGTTAGGGTTCTTACCTTATGCCCCGGAGCGTACCAACATACTCGACGTTACAGATCGATCGGACCCAGGTTGTCTCTGCACTTCCGGCACACTTGACCACCAGCGCGCATACACCTCGACACACTGGACATTCGTATGGTCAGTTGGTAACGTCCGGGGGCTAATAGTGCTAAAGGATGTGTACGGAGGTAATCTAGTGTTAGGGATAGACTGAGGGTTTCCTGTTCTGTACCCGCTCGTTTCCATTTGAGCGTCACTCCAGCCGGCTGTGCGCTCCAATTGAGACACGGTTTCTCCGTGCGCTCCTTGCATGCTTGAGCTTACGCTCTTTCCGTCCTTGGAACCTTTCAAGCCTCACTTCAGCCGGCTGCCCACTCTAAATGAGACGCGCCTCGGCATGGCTTCCTCATGCTACATGTGCCTTTGACGATTTATTCGCAATCATGCTATACGCGCAGTCGAGCTTATGCTCGCCCCCTGGCGTTCCAGAGTCCTCCACGCCACACAATTTGGGAAATGTCTCAAACCAGTGCTTTATCGCTGCACATCTGTCCCCTGGCGCTTCGGCGTTCTATGCGATTAATTCGCACCCTGTCCAGCTGCAGAGGTTGGTGTTATAATGCACGTGACACAGCTACGCACTTTTTTTCCCCTCTTTTTAGTTGTTTTTAATATTTAGGGCTTTTTTCCTCTTTTTCCTCCTTTATAGTTAATATATATTATTTTCCCATTCTTATTATACGCTGTGGGATTCTGTCTCTCCTGCACACTTGGGTCCTACTACAAATCATAACAACTTTAGGTTGTTCAAATTGTAACGGCTGTGGTGTTCTGGTCTGAATGAGAATACAGAATGAATGGAATAATAGGGAAAGTGCTTAGTGATAATGGCTAGGTAAGGGTTGTTGTTAACCATTGTTTTAGGGACCCAGTCAATGTTACTGTAAACACAAAAATTGATAATTGATTCAAGCAAGACAAAAGGGTTAAAAGACAATTTTCATAATTTAAAATTGCCCACATTTACTTATGTTTACAATATACATTTACATATCCTTGACCCCCGATACCTAGACCCCACCTCAGCACCCTCCCACCAACCACGGCTGTCTGTCTTCCATTTGCTCATTGTGTACCAAACTTTAAATGACTGTAAATTCACATTGCTTTGGAAATGGCAATTTAACATGTTTCTAAACTTGGAAAGCTACTTCTGGCTTAGTGAGCTGCCTCAAAGTACATCTCATTTCACTTGATGTAACAAACTGTCACCACAGGTGATCTTATTCACAGAAATATGGAAGCAGTGTTTTTTGTAAACACCTTTAAATTTGAGTTAAAATGCAGTGTTCTGAGTCTTAAATCAGGTTTAGCCATTTTGGTACTGGGGCCTGAGCAACGAGATGAGTGATGGCTCAATAAATCAGTAAAGCTTGTTTTGTTCCATTTCAGTTGAGACATGTCAGAGGTGTATATACAAGTCAGAGAACTCTTGGTAAATGGTCATTCAGCATTTCTAAATGGTGTGAATTATAGTATCCTTGAAAGTGAAACGTTAATCAGTCATTCATACTCTAGGTGGCAATAGAAGTTGTATAGACTTAGAATAGAAGTAGCTTGTTGTTAATAGCGCCTAAAGTGCAAATAATTGATTCACTTATCACTTATTAGATAAATGAATTATCTGTGCAGTAATAATAAAATTTAGCATTGTTCATTCATTGTTTAACATGATTACAGACAGTAATACATACTGACCAATACATATTGCTTCATGGACAATATACACTAGTATTATACTAACTATGAGGGAAATTTACAATACAATTTTTAAATACAAAATTGGACTTGCAAAGTTTAAAGATGTGCCTAAAATATACAAATAAAGCACACCCAAAAATGTTCAGGAAGCAGAATCTCCACAAACAAAAATAAGTGGAATTAGTGGAATAATAGAGATGTGCAGATTTTATGAGAGATATCATCTGATCTTGCATCTGATTAGTACTAGAAAGTGAATGGAATTTCCATTTGCCATTTACCAATGTCTTTAAATACTTTATACAGTAAAAGGATATAGCCAAATATGGCTGTCAAGACCAAGGTTTGAACATTGACTTGAACATTACAAAGGGTTTAAAGATGAAATGTTTACATATTGGAGTTCGTGGTGCCACCCTAACCCCAACTTCCCACCCTAATAACTGCCATGGTCAGCTGGCTGACTTGTGCCACCTTTGTTCAGATAGTGTTCTTGTTTTTTTTTATTGCCACCTTAATATGTGTCACATGACACACAGGCCCACAATAAACTCCAGCACAGTGCATTACAAAGAACTTAAACTGGGATGTGAACCAGGGTGACTTAGCTCTGCAACTAAATATGCATATAAAGTAAATTAATTCATCAGACAAAATTTTACATGGGTCCACAGGCAGAGCAGTAACCTAATACACTTGGTCATCAGGGATCTGAGTTTGGGTCTGGCCCATTTGGCCATCAAATCCGGACATAATTGGCTGAGTCAGAAGGAGGAAGTGCCAGTAGGGGGATCATTCCTGGCACTGCAAGAGTGAGTTTTACCCAGCCCTGTGATTGACTGGCATCCTGTCTAGAGATTTCAAAGGATAAGCACCTTCTGGTGGGGGATAGGCCTGTGTGACACACAGTGCAGACCAGGGGTGCCTGCACAATACAGCTCCTTTTAAAACCTCATATAAAATATTTTTACATCTTATTTGTCCTTGTCTTAATACAATTGGGACTAGCACAGGCCATACATAAGGCCATAAAAGTGATTGAGTAGTGAAAGTGCAATTTATTGCAGGACTATCATAAAATTTATTTTTATTGCAATCTAATAATTAAAGCAATTTATATGGTACTCCTGTATGGATTGGTAATTATGTTTTATTTTGTTTTGTTTTATTGTATTACTGTGTTATTAAACCTGACAGTAAACTGTGATTATCATGCTAATGAATGGCATGTCATGATATATTTATCATTGCTCTGTCATTTCAATCAATTACCAGTTGCCATGGTCTACAAAATTATATTGCTGCAAAATCTAAAATAGATTTCTTTTTTTCCTTTGTCTGTAGGTAAGCCAATTTCCTGCTCAGAATGGAGAGAAAACATGTTCTATGTATGATCTGGAAATGACATCCTGTTTTGTCTTCACCCATTTTCAGCATAATGGAGAGAGCAGGTAAAAAACCTGGTGTTTTATTGAATAACATTCCACTGATGAAAGAAAATTGAAACAGAGAACATTATGCTTTTCATCCTTTACATCTCCTGATGACCTGTACCTGCAGATACTTTATGTAACTTTGGCTCATTGTTGACATTTTCAAAGTGATTTAAAACTGGCTTTAAATTTTTATTTTTCATACTCTTTATTCTAACATTGAAAATAGTGCACTACACCCACACATTTTAATGGAAAAGTTCCTCTAAGTTGGTGTGATGTTCCTTATTTTTCTCTGCGGCATGTATGCACAGGCAGTCATCCGAGCTGCAGAGGTGCCTTTTAGTCAGCCCAGTGGTGTCAGAAATAATAGTGGGTGTATGCGCAGAGAAAGAAAGAAAAGCAGTGAGAGCATTTTTTTCCTCTTTGGGCCGAGAGCAGAATAATGAACTACATAGACCATGTTTCCCATGGGACCCATAATTTTGGTGCACCAATCTGCCAGCTTCTGATTTGCTCGCTGCTCGCCACAGCAAAGAACACAATTGTTTCACTCTGTTCTTTTTGTCAGAACTAATTTGAAATTTTGCGTACCGTCTTGCCAACAAGCTCAGAGTTTGGAGTATGGACTCCAGTTTTTCTTCAGGTAGGAAGATGCTTGGAAAGATGTGTGAGAGAGGAGGATTATTGAGCAAAGTTATTAGAGAACATTATATTCCCTGAGCCTGAGCTGAAAATAGATAGGAGTCTTTGAGCTACCTTAGCTTGAAAGGAAAGAGGAGGCGTGCATTTCTCCCCATTTCTGAATTATTCTTAGGAATTCAGACTTTTGGGTGAAATGTGCTTAAAGGAAGCAGTGAATGTGTGGCATTGTGTGTACATGTATTTATGTTTAAAAGTTTACACACTGAAATTAGACTCTTCCAGACTCTTACACCTCTTGTATAACCATGACACAGTAAACTCATTTTAACTGCAGCAGCTATTAGCCATGTAACTTTTGTTTAGGGTCATTTGTGCCTATGCTTTATTACTTCACTAATCTAAACTAGCATTTCCTTAAGTTATAATAATCGTGCAAGATAATAAGCCTGTCAGTAAAGGTAGCCTGTGTTTTAGCTGCCGTTTAGCAGATCAGATATTTCTGAACTGCAAGAAAAATTAGTTTCAAGAATTCATTTTAATCACCAGTGCAGCCACAGCGGCCGGGGATTTTCTCTGCAAGATAAATCGTGTTTACCAGACTTCAAATAAATTGCTTGCTCTGCTTGCTATTGTAAAATTTACATGCTTTATTAGGTTTGTTTATGGCCTATTCCAATCCAAGAAAGATAGGCAGAAGGTTTTGTAAAGGTTTACGTATGGTTTTGTGGAGCAGGAGGACAGTCTTGAGTTCCTCAACTAAATAAAGCAGTTAGGGATTCAGCAGTCATTCAGTGAGTAATGATCTCAGAGCATATGGACACAATGTTGCTCCAGTGTAATGCCAAAAAAGCATTTGTAGCAGGGTGTGTTCGGTAAAGCGACAGCAGGGTTATTATTCAAAGGAAAAATTTAAGAATCAGTGACATATCCTAAGATTCACATTGCTCAAATTACAATACTCATAATGAAAAACACACATTTAAAAACGTATTATTAAAACAAACCTTACTACAAATCAAATAACCCTGTAATTGGGGAAGCATAATATTATGACCAGTCAGGTTATTCAACAAGGAATGTCTTTGCTTCCTAACATACAGCTTAAATTAAAACGAACAAATTTAGATTGTGAATTATTTTTGACACAACTAAAAAGAAGCAAGTAATGGCAAAAGTTTATCATCAACTAACTAGGTCCTAGCCTTATCTATAATTATCTACAATTATTTACAGTTGCTTATGATATATTTTGGCATGATTTGTAGCTTTTCAAACTGACACAGACTAAAACTCAGAGGAAGTGCAGCTTTAGATCTCCAGAATTTTGCAGCTAATGAAATCAGGATATCTGATACCTGTAAAAAACTTGATTTAAATGTGTGAAACGCCACTTTGGCGGCTTATTCTTTATAAAAGGTATCTAAGGCACCATTTCATTTTCAGAAGCATATTTGGGACACCTGCTTTTGGGTCTACTTTCCCAATTCTTACCATTTCACTATAGATGTAGTCTATACTGCAGCTGGCAGTTGGTACACTGGTAGAGCACACACTCTTGAAAGTCACTCGTGATCTTTCCAGCACTGCATATTGAGTCAGTCCTTATAAGCCCAAGGTTACAATTATACAGTTATGACTCACTGAGAATATGACTATTTTATAATTCTACTTGTTTACTGGAACACCTTCATTTCCGCAAGTCATACAGATTTTTTATGGGATAGGTCTGATGATTTTGACAGGGGCAGGGATGTCTGTTGTGTCTTGTCATTTCGCCTCTCTATAATGCTTTTTTTCTGGTCTGTTTTAAACAACCTATCTCTGCTGATCTTCTGCACACATCCCAGAGTCTGACCAACAACATTCATCCAGATGTGCAGTCTGTTGGCACTGAACGATTGTACCATGTTTTCTTCTGGGAGTTTAATAGATTACCTGTACAGAGTAAGGGAGATTTTCACTTTACCTACTGAGTATCCATACATGTTCAAAGATACATATTTGCCCCTCTCAAAAGCAATTTACTAAAACCACAGCTGTATTTTGGAAATGATACTTGCACTAACATTTTTTATATTTCAACAAGTGACTGTCTCATGCTGTTTCGGTGGCACAGTGTACTAATGCATTTCCTCACCACTGCAGTGACCTGCAGGGAGGAAAGTTCAAGCAAACCCCTATTTTGGCTTTGGTAACCCTTGCTAGTTTGTCTTCCCTTTTACTTTTGTGGGCACTGTTTCCTGCTCTCTTTAACTCTCACACTCTCTTGGATGTGACCTGAACCTGTTCCTTGTTTCTTATTTTGGTGAAAGATGTATATGCCTTAATCTCACAATGAGTCTATATGCATAAAAGTGTAGATAAATCCATGCAGAAATGATACTACACATACTTTTAATTTCATTTAACTAGACTAGCCAGCACACTCAATGTTTCATCATTAATCAGAGCTTGTAGAATTGGGACAAAACTAACACAATTGCATCACTTCCACTTTTGACTCAAAAGTAAAAAAGAACATAATTAGCCCAGTTAATAACCATAAAATATTACTGTTTTGTTCATGTTTTATTCATGGCTTTCCTGGTCAGGGACACAGGGGGTCTCATGCACATTCTGGAGGACACAAGGCATACGCTTGCCCTGGTCAGGCTCTGCTCCTGCAGACAATTATCTGTTCTTGTTTGTGACATCTCAGCTCATCAGAAGACATCACCAGCACAGCACTGCAGTGGAAAGTTAAAGTATTACTGCACCACCTGAACACCCCTTTTTATTGTATTTAAAAATAAAGACAAACTATGTAACAAGTGTTCCCAAAAGTATGCATACAACCGCCAGAGTTGACTTTTATAATTAATTTTTATAATTAATATTTTATAAAGTTCAATAAATAATTTAGTAGTCATCACCCTTTGTGTGTAAATGTTCCTCCCTCTCACTATACCTTCCCCAATTCCGATTGGGGATCTAAGTGTTTTTGCTGCTCTTCAGTTAAAATTGATTTATTTTTTGCATTATTTCATTAGATTAAAATTGTAAAAATGCATTTGCACTTGCACTTTGCACCATTACACAGAATGTACTCCTGCATGTCTTCTTAAATAACACTAGCAAAAATCCATAAAGCATTTTTTTTTTATATTTGGAACTAAATATGAAACTGATAACAAAAATGTTTCTATAAAGCAACACATTTAGTCTGAAACTATAAAGCATTGAATTAAGGCAGAGGCCACACATTATCCCAAACTATAATATCCTTCTTTGCCATACAACGTAGATTATAAGTAGTTGTTAAATTTATATAGCACATATCACAATATCAAGGTTAGTTTACAGAAAAGGGGCAGCACATTTGGCCAAGCTATAAGGTAAAGAAAGGATAGAACTGTTGTTGTACCTAAAAAAAGGTACACAGCATTGAATAATCTGGCACCCATTGAATAGAATCTACTATAGGGGCAGTGATTAGCTTGTCTGATAACAGAATATGAGGAGGGATGTAGGGATGAAGGAGCTCCCAAAGATATGCTGGTGCCAAACCATGTAATGAGAAGTTGTCACAACCACATCTCCCTGAATGTTATCCTCAACGTTGTTCGCTTCTTCGACTTATTCACAAATTGTCTGATTACTCAATGATTTCCACTTGCTATGATATTATCACATGCATTTAAATCCCACACTTGTGCTAGTTCAAAGTGCAAAGTTTCAGCTTTTCTATACATGTTAGAAAGTTGTTTTCTCACTCCATTTGCTGCTCCTTTTTATGAGTCATGTCTCATGTTTCAGCTTGGTAGGATTGATATTATGTCCACACACCCTGCTTTGTTTCTTGATTCTGCTCTCCATCTCGATTTTTGGACTCGCAGCTTGGTAGGACTGCGTTTCTGGCTTTGAAAACTGGATTGTTTGGTTGCTTACTAATGCTTGGTTGACAAGGCTCTCTGCATCTGCTGCCAGTTTCTGCCAGATATGAAAAAAGTAATGAACAATATTGTATTGTTATTAGTTACACCAATATAGCAACAATAAAGCAGGGATAAAACATGAACAAAACAACAGCCCAAGGATGCTTTACAATCATGACTCAGTGCAAATGATTGAAATAGTGGTGACCTGAGCAAATCTTTGATGTATGCTAGATAGACACTATAGAGAGTTTTGTATGTTCTATTGTCACTTAAGCACACTAGCGGAATGTGTGAGCAGTATAATAGAAAACGGAAATTAGCTTTTGATTTCTAGATAATCTAGACAGTCTGATAACTGATGGTCCATTGGTGGGTATGATATCTTTGAAAATAATTAATGGCTAAGTTGGAACGCTACAGCAATGTCAAAATGTATATAGTGAATAAAAAGGGACCAAGAACAGATCCTTTTGGGGATTCCTTGGTTAACAGGTGGGGTGAATGATTAAAGCAGAAAAGAGAACCAGAACATTTTATAGAAGATCCATCTCCCACTCTTGTCACTCTGAAAAAACAATTAAAAAACGTCTCTAAATAATAATGCCAGTTTTAAGATTTTAGGTCAAGATTGACTACCACTGGATGCAGTTTAGTTCTGGGCAATTGAATGAAGTGAGTAATTTAAATGTATGTGAATTATGTGTTTTAAATAAAATGTACTGTTAATAATAATATTATTGTTACTGTTTAGCTAGTAAAAGGATGTACAGTTGCAATGCATGTTGAATCTCAAGGCCACGTTTCTTGAGAATAGGAATGACTTCAGCTATTGTAAGGGAAGTGGGGACAGAGCCAGACAACAACCAGGCATTTATTAAACAATATATGTGAAAATACATTTGAACAAGCCTTTAGAATTGTGGTAAGAGAAGGGTCTAGTTGATAGTTGGAACATGTAACTCAGTGGAATCGATCATACTAAAAATAGTGAATGTATATATCATGAGGTAAATGGGAGGGGGCGAGCAGGAGAGAAAGAGAGAGTGAGAGTGAGAGAGAGAGAGAGAGAGAGAGAGAGAGTATGAGAGTAAGCTGGGAAACTTCAAAGGAATATTGGTACATTTTACAAACTTTGTTCTGAAAAAACATTTTTGAAGGCTGATGGTGCTGTTCAGAGGAACTGGGGGTGGCTAAAGTGGTGAGTTGGAGGAGTCCATTAATTATCCTAAAACGATTTGGGGGGTTGAGTGGCTGTAATTTATAACAGCAGAATAAAAGCAATATCTTTATTAAGGAATCATATGTTTATAAATGTGATCAGTCAAGTTGTCTTATACAGACATTCAGTGAGTTGTACAATTGGATTAATCTTTGGAAGCTCATTCATGAATTTGCTTACAGTTAGGCCACCCAACGAGCATGGGTCCCTTTTGAGTCAAGGTTTCTTCCTTACAACCTTTAGGGACTTTTTCTTTCCAATGTCACGCTAGGCTTGCTCAATTTGGGAATGGCCTTATAAGATAATATATTATTGTAAAGCTGCTTTGAGACAATGCTTGATTGTAAAAAGTACTATATAGATAAATCTGACCTGACTTGACTTGGAAGACAGAAATTAGCATGGTTTTCAGCTGGGCATGATCATTAAGGGTGCCAGAGATAATTGTATTGTCATGGGAATATCATAGTCTTGGCTCAAAGAAATTAGAAAGATGGTGTTAAAGAGAGACTGAGAACAGAACAGAACAGTTGGTTTAAGAGTAAAGATATTGAATATACTGTATTTGTGATCTGAAATGCCAACAGGAAGCCCACATACAGAGACATCATTAAGGCCAATGAAACATCACAAATCCAAGGTATGACCTTGTGGGTGGGTGGGAAAATCAATTTGAGTAAGATTCCAACAATCCAAAACCAGACAAAGATTCAGTACCACATAAGCAGCCAGTATCGGCTTGAATGTTGAAATCAGCAAGAAAGTTCAAAGCTGAGCACAGGGGTGAGGCAAGAGTAAACAGTTCGATCTTCCCAATAAAAGTATATTTGGATGATTTAATTTTAAGGGTCCATCGAAGGACAATACCCCTTCCCTGTTTGAAATGAGAATAAAAAATAAGTATAGCCAGAAACACTGAATTTGGTCTCCTGGCAGTTGCTAGGTTTCACTAAGCAGCATAATGTAGAGATCTCTTGGGGTGATTATTAGGGATGCTCCGATCATATTTTATGCTGCCGATTCCAATACTGATCACCCATGAGTGCCGATCACTGCCGATCACCAATACCATACTGGGTGACTTCTTTTTATTCTCTGCATTGAGCCTCGAAAACTCACCATACCAAGTGTTTGTTCTTTAAATGACATATTAAATTATTTGTTTTGAAGCATTTTAATGTGCTTACCTCCGCGAGGTATTTTTTCGTTGCATGCGTTGCAGTCTTATAGACCGTGTAAAAGTTCCACACGGCAGACGTTTGTTTATTATTTGCCACCGCGAAGCAGAGACACAACACTGCACAGGACCTCTGCGGCCTGCAAAGTACAGGTGCATCCAAATCACATTCTTTGTCACGGAAATCGGTCAATAATGATCGTGGACGATCGATCGGAACACCACTAGTGATTACATCATTAATCTGTGTTAGTGAGCACATTAGTTTAGAAGCGCCAAGTTAGTGTGGTTGATGGCTGTTATGCCAACTGTAGGGTTAGCAGCATTTGTGCTATTAAGTGGAAAGAGAAGTAACTACAGAGCCCAGCTTGTGACATTTATTCTTATTAAAACTAAGACACAACTTAGTAAGTCATGGGCATGAGCTGCTTAATGTGTGGGAACTATTTAGTGAGTCTGGAAAGCTCTATAAAGTGATGCATTCCATCTTTCCTGTTTACAAACAATGTCCTAAAATATCTAAAATTACATTTTCCAACTTGTGGTGAAACAAAATATGGACTACAATCATTATTTTTTGTCAAAATTTCACATCTTTTCAAATCACTGCATCAGGTTATGTAGATAGCAAGGGACCATATAGTGCATGCACTGTATAAATGCAAGACATTTACGGAGATAAGGAGCCTGTTATCGTTAGTTAAAAATATAAAAAACCTAGTGTGGATTAGAGATATAGTAGAGAATGGAATCACAATATATGTATATAGGAAAATCGAAATACTGTTAATCTCTGACCTTAGACATAAAATGTACAGTAAATTAAATATCGTGAAAAAATAGATGTAGCGCAGTATAATAAAATAAACAGAGAATGAGAATGGGGTAATGATATCAATGGGCAACATAGTAGTAGTGCAAATACAATATGATAAACAGGAGGTGCATGAAAGAGCAGCTTATGAGGGGAATAGTGCAATTGATCAATAGCAACAAAATGTTTGTGTGGTGTGATGTGCAAACAGCTGATGTAGAGTTCTAGTGCAAATAGGATGTAATGTGTAAATGTGTTAAATAGCTCTTGTGTGATCATATGAATTCCAGTCTATTTTCTTGTGGTTGTAGTGTCCCGCTCAAATACTGTATAATACAACTGGTGACCACAACCCAGTAAATGGGTGCACTCTCACTCACAGCAGATGAGTTAAAAGGTGGGGGGCAGAAGGAGAGAGGGTTCGGGCACACTAGCAACAGGAGAAGCTGGGTGCAACAACACACTGTGCAAATCCACAGGAGATCAGGGATGTCCATATGTCCAAAAACCTGAAGGTCATGCAAAATTAAGTCCATTGCAACAATGAGTCCTGTAACAAAAAGCAAAACACGAATTATGTACTCTCAGCTCAAAGCAGAACACTTTTCAGGTTTAACTTTAACAAATCGTTCTCAAAGCTCTCTATTCTCAGTGCCTTCTAAATGGTTTCCTCTTTCTCTCTCAGTGTTCAGCTTCCAAAAATGTTTCATTTTCCCTTTTATAGTTTAGCCTTTTAGTTTTCTTATGTTTTTTAACGACGTTCTCTTGAAACCTGGCTTCTTTCGCCTTTTCAAACTTGACTCTTTAGAATTGCTTATACTAGTTCTACTAACACACATAACGGCATAAGAGATTACTGATTACTGGCACTACCTTTTAAAGTGAAATAATGTCACTACAAAGAACTATTCCTTGGCTCAGCTTTCCATTTGCCTTCCAGGCAGCTGCAAACAATATATGGCTGATTAGCTCCATATCACTCTGGGAAATGTAGTTTCTTCAGTCACAAGAGGCCAGCTTGCACTCTCTGCCGCCCTCATTGGCTTGTGTGCTGGCTTGTACTCTGTACACTAGTGGTACCAGCATTGCCATGCAGCCCCTCCCAACCAGATCCACAGCTTTCAGGACACGGCTCAAGTTTGCTTAATTTCAGCCATAAAAGAGTACTCACATACAGGAAAATACACCCTAGTGCACCTACAACGCAAACTAATGGAATATTGTCAAATAAGTGTTTGTTCTGATCAAGTTTAAATCACCATTTTTAAATACTTTTATAGACTGTTGTTTAGTTGTCTTCTCTTTTATGTGTTGTGCAGCATTGGGCTCCAAACTGATTTTAGCAGTCACTGTTTGGTTTCATTTGCTCAAAAATGAGTTTGACTTCTTTCTCAATGCTGTGACACTAATGTATTGATTGACTGAAGAAAGTACACTAGCCAAAAGTGTTCAGCCACCAGCATACAACAGATAATCTGTTGTCTTTAGCTTTACATGTACAAGGTGGAGCAATAAGGTGATGTCTCTAATATAGTGAATATAGTGAACAGAGTTTAAAAACTCCAGCAGCACCTCTGTGCCTGATAGCTTTGGATCTGCACTCCAAAGTACAAGAATCGTACTGTGATTGCGGCAATGTCGTGAGTTAGTTTCTATTTGAGAGTTAGTTTGCATTTGTGACTTTAAACTGATGCACCACATCAGCTTGCAACACAGCACACCAGAGAAACAAGGGGAGAAAAAAATACCTGTGTATTTGAAACACAGTCATCAGTCAGATCTCACCATACATGTGTGTGACTGGATGGGGGTAGAATAAGAGAGTAAAAGAAAAATAGGTGGGTCTTAGTGAATCAATGCTCACACAGGTTTACACATAAATTATTTTACCCATCCTGAAAATCAATATGTGGTGATCAGTGTTAAAATTAAGTACATTTGTATATGGTAAACACTACAGTACCCTAGGCAGTATTGCTAAGTGCAGTATATAATCAGGTTTTTAGACAACATCTACATCAATCAGTTTCACAGAACATACCGTGGACATTAATTAAAGCATACTTGATGTTTTTATACTGCTCTATGTTTCTTTTATATATTGTGTAGAAACAATCTGCCATCAAAAATTTGCCATTCGTAGCGACCCTGTACTTTTTTGTTTTGGATTCAAAATGAAGTAGTCTGTTTCTTTTCCATACAAAACATGCCTTTTTTCTTTTGAATAGGCAGGCACATGTTAGACTGTTGCCTTGCAATGATCGTTTCAGACATGTTTCAAAAAATTATGTTTAATCTAGCAGTCAGCTACAGACAATCAATCGGAAGAAAACAAAAGAACACTAAAGTGCTAGCAATTCCTCTCTTTCTAATGTTCTAGCAGTCTGTCAGTCTCCTAACCTTGCTACAGTTTGACTCAGAATCCATTAGCACAATATAGCTGCTTCTATTCAATTCATTTTCAGATGTAATGTACTAGCAATGTTTAATGCGTAAAAAATATTCAGGTTGTATATCAATTAGCCTGCCTTTAAGTAGTTTGTTTCCTACCACGCATGCAAACATTGTCATATTATTTGAACTCTGGCTGCATGTGTTCTAGTGTAATCATATTTAGACTTGTTCTCATGAGGGTATATTAAATCTAGGTCATTAAATAAAAGCAAGCGATGAATAAATCAATGAAATAATTGAGCATGGAGGTCAGCGTAGCCAGCGAATGAGGAGAGCAGAGCTGACAGGGCAGATCAAATAGAAGCTGGTGTTTTTCTGTCTGCATGGACCATGAGCAAATCTGATGATTGTTAGTCTGGGAAAGAGGACCCATGGCTATCAGTGCAGGACAGCTCTAAATTACATGCTGTACCAGGCTCCAAAGCGAATGAAAGATACACTGGTTTTGATGGAAAATATTTTTGAATGGATAAAAAAATACAAGACAATCCAAAGTTTCTGATCTGCACTTAGTGTCTGTCTGTAATCAATGCTAGTAAAGAGTCGTACTCTCAGTTTCCTGTTCACACAAAAGAGTGAAAGCATGAATGCATGATTGAATTAAAGCAAAAAAGAAAATGTGTAAGCAACATTCCCAGAGAGACCAATTAGTTTGATTGATCATAAACAAACATCCCTCTGCCTCCCTTTGCTCCTCTATCCATCACTGAGTTAAACTTACTTCAAATATAATACACATAATGTACCTTTAAAGCTAGGATTATCTGTTTTCTACTGTTTAAAATTTTCCCGATTTTGACTAGAAAAGATCAGGCCCAGGTACCATTTATCAGGTACAACAACCATACAGGTGACTGTGTTACATCTGTATCATTTTCCAAATTAAATATGATGTGTTGGTTTATATAATGAATGAGCATCTGTTTGCTTTTATCAATTTTATAAAATTTGATTAGCGTTATATATAATACCCTCCTGCTTGAGGCAGCAGCAGTGTGTTTGACCATCCAAATCATATACCTGTGCTTCATGGTGTAGTATTTGTTAAGCCTCCACCATGCTAAAGAAGGGGGGGAAATGTTCTAATGTTTTAATAGAAATGCAACAGTGACATTGAAATGCTGAGAAAAACAAACTGTTGTTCCTGTGGTAGCGGTTAAGGAACTGGACTGTGAACCTGATGATTCAGGGTTCAAATCCCACTTCTGCCAAGCTGCAACAGTTGGGTTCTAACAGTGGGAAAACCCTTTAACTCACTTGAATTGTAAGACTGTACACGTTGTAAGCCACTCTGGATAAGGGCGTCTGCTAAATGCCGCAAATGTAAATATAATACCACTACAACATAGACACTATATGCATAGGCTGTGCTGAGAATGACAACAAGCAAATCCTGGTCTCTGTTGGCCTATGGAGGTACTTCCATTTGATGCTCTGGGTAAAAGGGACTGACAAATCTCACAGTAATTGCCATAGGTAGTACTCGTACTTTGTTGCCGTGCTAAAGTGTTTTTTTAGGTACATTTCATTTACATTTCCAACATTTAGCAGACGCCCTTATCCAGAGAGACTTACAACGCATATTGTCTTACAATCCAAGCAGTTGTGGGTTAAGGGTCTTGCTCAAGGACCCAACTGTGGCAACGGTGGGATTTGAACCCTGGTCCTTCTGGTCCAGATACCTTACTTACTTATTTATGTAACTTTTTCTTTTACTTATTCCATTTAAAAATATCTCTGAACTGCTTACTTGCTACATTTTCAAAATAGATGTGTTAGGTGATTTTAGGTGTTTAATTTTTTAAATGTTTTGTTTAGCAATCTAGCAAATGAAGAATGACTAGGCATCCTGCATTTCTAATTTAGACAATTTGAGGTGCTCTTGAAAGCAGTTACCCCTCCACTGGCATGTGGAGGCATGATACTTCTATGAGAGAAGTTACACTATGCCCAAGCTTTCGTGCAGGTTGTGTACAACTCTCTGAAAGTACAGAACTTGTGAAGTCTTATTAAGGTTATTTAAGGTTTAGTTTTCTATGTTTAGTATAATATTGGTATGTCTAGTTATAAGAAATTTAGCACACTTTATTTAAAAAATCCAAAGTATGTTCAATATGTTTGTTCCTTGTTCCTGTGCTATAACTGGTTCATGTAGTACAAATCTGTACCTTCAGTGTCATGGATGTGTGCCTCAACACTGTAAACGACATATTGTTTTTAATATTGAGTTAGAATGGCATTTTAAAGAAAAGTTGATTTTTATACTTTGTGTTTAAGTTTAGCAAAATATACTAATACTGATATCTAATCTCATTGTAGCACTGTACCTATTCTAGTTAGCGTTGGATTACCTCCTAATCTAACACACAAGTAATTCTGCTGTTCGGATTAATTTGGATACAGTGCCAAATTCAACTTTTACTTGAGAATTTCTTATCATATTAGAAGTACTTTTAATTAAGTAAAGAACTTGTTTACTTCACAAACTACTGGTAATTATATTACACTTATAATACAATTATATTACAAAGTTCACGAATAAGGTAAAATCATCTCAGAAATTGGGCAATAGGAGTTCATCTAAAATTAATATATTTTCTTATCCTGATCAGGGTTGGGGAAATTCTGGTGCCTAGCTGGAAGCAATGGACACAATGGACAGCTTAGACAGAGTGTCAATACTCCATAGGACTCGCACACATACACACATTCACACATTAGGGACATTTTAGATACACCTAACACATGCCTATGAACTGTGGGAGGAAACCAGAGTAAATCCATGTGGACACGGTAAGGATATGCAAACTTCACACAGAAAGGACTCCACATAGGATTAAACCCAGGACCTTTCGGCTATGAGTATAAGCCTGAACCTTAACAATTGTAAAACACTGACACTAAGGACCACACTAAGCATAAATACATGGCATGAAATCCATGTGCACCACATCTGATGACTAAACCTAATAATGGTGAAAGTGGCAAAAAAAACTCAAAACAGGTGTTTACACATCTGTGCCCAGTCAAGAATTGCAACGATTTTAGCCAATTAAACAGAGAGCATTATGAGAGAAAATGGTGCAGTGGTCTTGAGAAGATACACAGTTATCCATTACAGGTCAATGTGATTGAAACCTGGCTGCTTCTCTAATGATGTCAGCCATTATGTGATTTACCAATTATTGGCAAGGCCTTGACAGGCTTCAAGTGGGCATGAGGGAAGTGGAAGTGTCCATTAGCTAGAGCTAAAATGGAGGCAAAATGTTGCCCTCTGTTGACCCCATGTATTTGACCTCAACAAAGTGTAATAAATAAAAATACAAATCTGAAACAAATCTATACTTAATATTTGATTGCAATGAGTGAATAGACTAGGTGCAGTTATTTAATACTACACATCCAACATGTACTGATGGTGTTAATTCACTGAAAGGAAAAGGATGTTTTTTTTGTTTGTTTGTTTCTTTCTTAGTTTCTGTATGACTTCTCCCATCGAAGTTTATTTCCTTAAGTACATCTTCATAGCAAGCATTTTTTATAATGTTGACATCATCTGAACTAAATGCAAAGTAAGAAAATGTAGTTTGTATCTCTCCAAAGACAGGAGCGTCCACATGCATACGTACAAGTGATCTGATCATGACAGAATGATCTGTTCAAATCTTGGCAAAAAGCACCCCATTACTGATGATGACATTGAGTTTGGGCTGCAATCACTGCCAAGCCATTAGATAGCTTTTCTTTAATACACTGAGTGGTGCTGTTACACATTCCAAACAGGGAATTTAAGGGTCAGAGCAAAGAGAGAGGCAATATAGCATACTAATATTATATGTCTATGTGAACATAAGTCTGTGTCCAGGGTTACAGCTAACTTATATGACTGCAAAGCACAAAAACATAATTTATCTCAACGCAATTGGTTAAATTATAAATATGAACACTGTGCTATCCCATAGCCAAGAGGCCTAACTGCTACCAGCTAACTAAATGATACTTAATTGTATAATGATACTTAATGATTAATTAATTATTAGTAATAAATATTTATAATAATTATAATTATTATTATTTTTATTATTATTAATAAAAATTAACAACAACAACAACAACAACAACAACAACAATAATAATAATAATAATAATGAGTTACATTGTTTTTGTTGTACCTTTCTCAGACTCAAGGTCATTCTACAACAGCAATATTAATGAATAAACAATTCATCAAGAGATTAATGAATGAATGACAATTATTTTTCATTTTATTTTATTCACTAAGAATACAAGACAGAACAACAGAACTACTGCATAATAACTATAACAATAAACCTTTTATGCAATACAGAGGGGTTTAGGCCTATGGTTTTAAAGTGCACATGTTGTTTGTTGCAACTTAAGAAAAAGATTTGTAAGGAGGTATTTTTTTTGCTTAGTGCAGGTGCTCTTAGTGTATAGAAAGTAGAGCAGGAGAGAAAGCACACAAATTTGTTGAGTAGGATATTAATGTAGAGCCAAATTTATGACGTCATCTTACCACTTAGCTCTGTATGCAGATTGGAGAGAATCTTAAAGAACATCAGTAGCAGCTTTGAGGTAGTGCCGGACACTTGTCATCACTTCATGATGACAGAGGTTCATGCAACTGGTCTGTAATCATTCAGATGGAAGCTTCTGGTATGATTACATAAATTTTAAATCAAGCACAGCACTGACTTAATGACTGATTAAATCAATCAGAAATAGTTGCAGATAATTGTTGAGAGCAGTAGCTCTCTTTCGATGAGACAGAGTCTGGGTCTGCTGTTCTCCTTAACTTCTATTTCCTTAGGATCCTGTTGACCTGCTGTTCTGTGATAGTGGTAGGAGTGGGGAGGGAAAAGAGTCTGATTCTTCATAGAATGTGTGAACTAGGAGAAGTGACACAGATGGTTTCAGGGAAGAGAGGTAAGGGTCTTTCAAATCTGGAGTAGAAGGTGTTAAGCTCATTTGGAAGAGCAAAATTCACCGCCGTAATTGTAGATTTTTTTTATTGTACTTTATTATTGGCCTTTCCAAACAGAAGCAGAAAGTCCAATCATTTTGTTGATCTAGTTGGACCCTGTACTGAAGTTTGACAGCTCTGTCTCCCTTGTTCAGAGTATGCTTAGCCCGTTTGTATGCTTATCACCGCTTCTGTATGCCTCTGTCTAAGCTGCATGCAGATCTGGTAGGTTAGGGGAAAGCTAAGGTGGTGAGACACAACAGCACATGTGGTTAATGCAAACCTCTATAGACTCATGGTTCAATCCGACCTCATGACTCTGCCTGTGTGTAGTATGCGCATCCTCTTCATGTCTATGCAAGTTTACTCTGGTACAGTTTATTCCCACTTTCTAAAGACATGCAATAGGTTAATCGGTAACTAAAAATTGACCCAGTGGGGTTATGGGCCAGTGTCAGTTCAGGAAAGTTTTTGCTGGTATGAGGTGTATTAGGTGGGATCAGAATCGGTCAAAAGGAACATTGCTGCTTTGTGGGCATATGTAATGGTGCTGAAGCACTTATTGTCTCTGGTAAGACAGTTGTTATATTGTTTGTATTTTGGTAGCTCAGCAGATAGACTTTCTTTAACATGATTAATTTCACCCATTATAATAATTGGGTAATCAGAGTGTTTTCATTCAACCTTCATGATCTGATCATTAGCCAGTTGGTGCTGTTATTGTTCTGACTCTGTATTAGGGATCTTGAGTGGTTGAATGTTCACTCCAACCAGTGTTGTAAAGGTATGTTTGGTAGTAGGTGTAATTTGACTTTCATGTTTTCTAATTAATTAGAATTATAATAAATTACATACAACTAATATATTATGCGTGTCACATGTATCAATTCCTGAATTGTCACCTTATTTTATTTCATCCAGTAAGAAGTTAAGGTTGTGTATGAACTAAGAAAGTTTACAATGAATTACAATGGAGATTGTAAGCAGAAAACATGTACATGTTTTTTTTTGGGGGGGGGGCACCCCTGTAAGTGTGTAGCAAGGTGTGTGGAGCTTCCACTTTACTTTAGGGAAGTTTCGCACACAACAGTACTTTTTTGCATGATCTCTAGTTTCTGGCAAAAAGCCTTTCCCTCTCGTGTAGGTATTATTGGAGGCATTTTCTGTGCACCACTACAATGTTTTGTGCAAATTCCAATTAAATACATTTTTAAATGCAATTCAGAAGCCGTTACTCAGGTAAGAACCTAATGCACTCCTCAGATTTTATATGCATATAATAGAATCAGTGGATTGGCATCCTGCGTAGGGTTTCCTGTGACTCTGACCAGGATTAAGGGGATTAGAAAATGAATGCATGAATGACTGAATAACAGTCAGGTCAAACCACCTTGCTACCAGGTATGTGTGGTGGTGGTGCTGCGAGATGCTCTGTGACTTCATGCTCTCTCTCGCTCTCACTGAGTACAGAGTTGCATGAATTGATTTGCAACCTCTGCATCATTTTCTATCTTTCAAATATATGCTCATAAATCGATGCAGCTGTAGCACAGATATTTGGACTGATTTATCAAGTCGATTAGTTCAAAAGTCTAATCTATCGATGAGTCTCTAAACAATTTGAGAAACAATTATTTATTCAGAGCATATATATTGCCAAAGGTTATGCTCTGTTTAGTGTATTTATTGAAGTAGTAATTGGCTACACGTACAAAAAGGTCTCTTATAAGCTTTCTGCTAGGAGAAACGAATCTGAACCCCTTAAATTAAAAAAATAATACTTCAAATGTTGTTTTCAGTGTTCCATTTTAAGATAATGTTGTTATTTTTTGTTTTGTATTTTTTGTTGGTTTTAGTGAATTACAAATCATGTGTAAAAGTTAAATTTAGGAGAAAATAACTTAAACAAACAAAAAAAATTACTTGCTGTTCCATGTTTGCATACCCTTTAAGTCTTATTTTAGCCCACTCCAGAATTTTATAGAAGGAACTGAGATTGCACAGGCGTTCATTATGGCCACATAGTAAATAGATAAAACCCATGGTTTTGAAGTAAATGTGTCCCATAGTCAAAATTATTGTGTAGCATTCAAAAATTTCCTATTGGTACAGATTATTTACAATTATGTAAGCCTAAATTGTACTTATTACTTGTGCTAATAAATAATGTTATGATTGTCAAGACTGTGTTTTTTTCCATGTACCCACTATCTTTTTTCAGTTATGCTCAAGATTAACTTAAGGTGCTACCACCAACAAAATATTTGTTATAGTTTGAGAACAGATAATCTCTCAAAACATTATGAAAATACTAATGAGGACTGACAGTACTGTACTGAAACTCAGATTTGTCTTCAGTAAATTATAATTACATTTAAAAGGCTGTTATATTTGTCTACCAACCTGTAGCTTAAATTGCACCAATATAAAGTAACGCCCAATGGGAGTACACCCCTCACATTTTTAAAACTATTTTATCATATATTTTCATGGGACAACAGAGTAGTAGTCAATCTACAGCTTGTATAACAGTGTAAACAGTGATTGCTGCCCCCTCAAAATAACTCAACACACAGCCACTAATGTCTAAATCACTGGCAACACCACTGCCAACAACAAAATTGCCATTTTCCCTCCCCAGTATCATGTGATTCGTTAGTTTTACAAGGTCTCAGGTGTAAATGAGGATCAAGTGTGTTACTCCAATCACACCTCTAAGTTGTCCACTGCCTTACTAAAGAAACTGAGGGTAAAGGTAAATTTCCAGACATTGTGCATCTGTGAGTCTCTAACATCTACCAGCTCTGTCATGTTGTCATGCAGGAGTGGAAGAAGATTCAAGTGGCAACCTGTGAAGCTCTAGTAAATTCCATGCCCAAGAGAGTTAAGGCAGTGCTGGAAAATAGTGGTGGCCAAAAAAACAATTGACACTTTGGGAACAATTTGGCCATTTTCACTTAGGGGTGTACTCACTTTTGCTGCCAGCAGTTTAGACGTTAATGGCTGTGTGTTGGGTTATTTTGATATAATAGTTTAAAATGTGAGGGGTATACTCACTTTTGTGAGCCATTGTATGTGTACATATTGGTGGTAAAATGGGTATTTATAGAAATGCATAATCTGTCAATCACAAGCAATTGGCTAGAAGCCATTCTTACATATTTTGCATGATAGCATACACTGACAGTAAATATCCTAAATACATTTTACGACTTCTCTTTTTGCTTGCACCATATGTTAAACCTCTAATTAAGACAAAGAACACACATGCCTAAAGGGACTGAACAGAAAATTACATCATTCATTCCAATTTGCTTTGTTTTGTTCTGGTTTATTGGATACAACTATAACATCTTTATAGTATATAGTGATCTCTGGTACAAGGCACTTGTGTACTTATTGTGAGAAAGTACCCTATTGTGGCATATTCTAAATAAAGACTTGTTAAAGTGGTCTGAACTTACGTTTTCTTTAAAAGTTACAGTTAAAGAGAAAGCCAAATGCAGTTTATACAAGGTAATCCAATCATTATTAACTCTTCCCATTCCAACTTGAATGGGCACACAATGATAGAGAGTTTAGATACAGGAAGGATATTGCTTTCAGCTGGTACCTACTTACAGTCTAGATGATTTATGCAGAGACCAGTTAATTTGGATTGCAGTTTCATTAAAGTGATCATATGTCACAGCCTAGAGACATTCACAACATTGCTCGTCATAAGACACGCAGCAATGTAGACTGCATACGGTGGGAGTAAGTGTAAATGATGGTTCCAATTATCAAAAGAATCAACTCTGCTTTCAGAAAATGAACAATCTATTTCCCAACATGAGTGTAGAAGTGCAGAAGGTATAATTCCAATTTAAGTCTAGATACAGTATGTTCCAGTGGTTGATTTTCAATAATTATGTGCTTATGTGGTAATAAAAGTCCTGCATTATTATATATACTAGTATTACTTTTTGTGAAGGTATTTTTTTCTTCGTTACCGTATTGTAGGTTTAATTATCCTGTATTTGAAGTAATCAGCAAAATGTACATTTGTAACTTACTAAACATTTACATTTAAAACTCTATAGTTATAATGATAATTTTAGAAAACTGGTTAACAGGATTCAAGTTGGGCCCTGTATTTGTTGTGTTACATTTCTCGGGGTTCTCATAGCATGGGCAACAGGTTCACACCATATGCCTTTTACCAGTCCTATGGATTGGAGAGATTCCAAAGATCACAATTCAGTTTGTTGCTTCTGCCTGACAAATATAAATGGTATAACATCAAAATCCAACCATAGTGTTAATTATCCTAATTTACCATCTGCTATGAGGCCAGTACCTCACAGTCAGATATTACCTGTGCCAGAGCCTTGAAAACCTGTGACAGTGAGTTTGATGATGAGAATGTAATACTAATAGACAAGAAGTATGAACATATTTTAAGTGTAAAACAGACATATATGTGAGTAAGAAATATACAGTTATTGTCCTATATTTGCCCGTTCAGTATAAAACCACATCAAAGGCTTTAGACAAAGGCTAAAAAAATTATTTGGCTCAAATAGCATTGTAAGGTACACAAAAAAGCTGACTAGCAATATTAATGTCTTATTCTACCTAGTGGCAAGTTAGCTCTATATGCTCAATAACCCGAAATTACATTTACATTTTCAGACTTCAACCAGTAACAAAATGAAAGGATTGCACAACATGATACCCCATATTTGCCTAAAATAAGTTTGACTGTCACTTAAATGCTACACCCTTTATCTAAGCTATGGACACACCCTGGCAAACAAAGTTTATTGGTACCTGGCTTTGTGTTAAAATGTAATTGTGAATTTTATTTAACATAAGTTATGACATCATCATAGTTGATAATATGCGTGTAAATCATTAAGCCTACCCAGCACTGCACAAACTTAACCTTACTTTTACATTTTTAAGGTTCTACAGTCATTTCTTTAAGTTTTCTGAGCTGTTGCTAGTTTCATTGGTAAGTGTGTTAGTAAGTCTGCAACCTGCATCAGTCAGTTTTCTAAAATGCCTGTAGCTTTATTGCACCATTGAAAACAACCTTCATCCAAAGGATACTGAATATGCCACTATTAGTCTACTTCTCCCTCCAGCACTCATACAAATGAAGCGAGAAGTCTGGATGCCTCCCATCTTGAGCCCTGATCATAACATGTAATGGCTCAGCCAGGTGCTGGAGTGGCACTGGCCCTGTCAGACAGGTGGCTGTGTGAGGGAGGATGGCTTGGAGCTCCATTAATGAGAGCACTGCCAACTGGACTCCCATCTGCTGGCAAGTGCTTGGAGCCATTAAAAAGCATCCTATTCTCACTCTCACTTTTAGTCAGAGGAAGAAGGGCTCGATGAAGAGCTCTCCCATTCAGGGCACACAGTGTAGTAGGTCTTGAGAAAAGCCAGTCTGTCATTAGGGACATAACCAAGAAGGTGACAAGGTAACATGTAAAACAAATAAATATGTGGAGTCAAGGATTGGATTTGGGATTTGTTTTCTGTACAATACAAAATATCTGGTCACATCTTTTATTGCAACAGATGGTCACATTAAATGATATAAAAATAAAAGCTGGTTAGAATTATTTAACTTGTTTTTTACTGCTGACCCAGAAGACCTTGTGGTTGATATTTATTAACAGCCCAAAACACATGAAGGCACATCTATTCATTTTTATTATGGATCCTCCTGTCTTTTTGAGTAAATTGCCAGGAGGGATTGAAAGAAATGGATTGCAGTTGAGCTGTATTTTTTAAGTTTGGTCAAAGAAAGCTAAACAGCATGGCGCTTCCATTGACCTTGAGCCTCCACTCCTACATCTTGGTTTGCACCATATGGCCTGCCTTGCCATTGCTCGATAATTTATTGAAGGATTGAAAGTCATGACTGCAACAGAGTCTGGACACACAGTTGCACTGCAGTATCCATATCCATATCTTTGACCACAGCCAATAGATAAAGTTCACTTGTAGATGTATTTTATAGCTATAGATGCAATACCTTGTACTAATCGTAAATAGCCAGTATAAACTATAACAAGCTTTATTATATTTATACAGATGAGCTAAAATATTACGACCACCTGGGTGTTTGGATGTCGAATTAATGTTCACATGGAGGCCCAGTTCTGAAACTCTTGTGAAACAGTTGTGGACACTTCCATTGGTAAACAGGGGTTAGCACGTTTAGTAATCTGGCCAGTCTGAGGTTTAGTAGCCTCATACTCACTGGGTGTTGTAACACTGTATCTCACACTAGAATTTCATTTTTAAACAGCCCGTTAAATTAGTTTTAATAGAATGAGAAATTAAACACTTCTAACACCTTAAATTGTAGTAAACTGTATCTGGCACCAATGGATGATGAATGAACCCCGTTCAAAATGGCTGTGCAGGTTCCACCTCTGACCAGCAAGGGTAGCAGTGAGGTGTAAACTGGCTTGTTAAGACCAAAGGAACAACATTTCCTCATGTGATTGAGGCTAATCAGCTCTAGAGGAGTCATAGTTGACTATCAAGGAATATAAAGCTGAGCAATACCATTCAGTGCTGCTGCTTTAGGTAACGGTAAGATAATTTAAATAATTGATGGTAATAGTTGTATGTCCCTGTGTGTTTGAAGAAAGGTTAAAATAAATTGGATTGGATTAACCGTACAGTCGGGGTCGGTTCTCGGTCACTTGATGGATCATCGATCTCCACACATTTCTGTCTTTCATCGATGTGATCCATGAAGTATTTTTGCAGGAGAGTGGAGTACTTTGCCATTGCTTTCTCCACCCTTCCATATTTATCCGGGCTTGGGACCGGCATGCAGCTGTTTCCAGTTACACGGGAGGAGTGTACACAAGTCAGCACAGCACAAGTCAATGACAATTTAACCTAACACGTCTTTGGACTGTGGGAGGAAACCAGAGTACCAGAGTAATTAAAACCAGTTTAGAAACAGTTAATTCTGTTATATTCTGCTCACAGAAATTTGGGGATACTTCAAAATGAAATATTCCATATTTAAATAGCCCATACATTTTTCGAGCAGTGTCAAAGAAAAAGTAAAGAAAATTGAGAAACGAAAAAAATAAATAAACATAAGATGAGACAAAAAAGTTAAGGGAGAACAGAGTTAAGAATGCCTAACAAAAAAAATTACACGAGGAAGAAGTGAGAAGCTCTAAAAGCAGACAGCAGAGAGGGAAATAGAGAGAATACTAGCAGTATGCATACAAATAATATTTATTTGCATTTGGAGCATCAAAAATGATCACAGCCACAGATCAAAGTCCAAGCTCTGACTCAGTTAACAACTCTGAGCTTAAATTGATGCAATTAATCGATGACCAAAAACACAATCCTGTTTATAAGAGAATCTACAGTTTAATTAAAAACAATGGCTAAAAGACTATGGCGCTTCATAGATACAATATTTTGGCAAAGTTAAATGTCACTGGATTGATTAGACCTCGGGAAGTTCTTCAATTCCTTTTTTTAGAGTCATGGCCCATGTTATCAGGAGCATATTTACATTTACATTAATGGCATTAAGCAGACATCGTTATCCAGAGCGACTTACTGATATACAAGTTGTATATTTCTTATAAATGGGAACAGGACTTCCCCACTCCCTCCTTATATCCTTAAAAAAATTAGGTGATGCTTCATAATGAAATATCCCATAATTAAATATCCACTATTTTTTCTGAGCAGTGTAGTTTGGTGGATTGCTGTTAAGTAACCAGGGGGCTTGGTCTACCTACAGAGGTGAATAGAGAACCTTAACTAAGACCTCTGACAGGAGTTCCAAGAAGAAGGATGTGGACTTTTGTTTGACTTGGTAGGCCAAAGATGTTGATGTTGTTATGCTGTCAGCTTTGTATCATAACCACTTAGAGAAGCACTAACCACTTATAGCACTTGCACATTCAACCAGGGAGTTGGAGTTGTTTTTGAGAGAGGAATTTGTCCATGCTCCATCATGGTGGATTGTAGTTTACATAACGTTGCTTCCATTGTGGTAAGGGCAAGTACATGGTTCGCATAAAAAGCATTATGATGCTCTAATAAAAATATATTTTGCATCACAGTGATAATTTGCTAACAGATCAGCTTGACAAAAGGAATCTATTTTACTCTGCTTAACATACTTCAAAGACATCCCTAAGCAAAAACAATGTTACCAAAGGCATCAATTTAGGCTTTAAAATAAAAAGTATGCTCAACAAAATGTGTTTTAAGTGTGAAATGAATAAGTAAGACTAGGCATTCATCCACTTTCCACTGTCCACTATCTTGGGCATATAAATTTTTGTTTAGACTATAGATCGGCTGAGCAGGAGTCTTGGTGGGTACTGAGAGTAAATTACGAGCTGGAAATTGAGTTATTGGGAATCACCCTGTCAACAGGGGGGTTAGTGAAACGTGCAGTTGCCTTGGATATACAGGCCCTAGCTAAATGATTGCTGTGTGTCTGAACCCATGGGCCACATGGTGTCAAGACAGAATCAGGCTCCCAGCATTGAGACGCATAACAAGGCTCACTTTTTTCAGGCACTGAGCCACATGGTTCTCTTGTATACCGAACATCTTTTGCTTAGAGTGCTGTGTTCAGTAAAGAAAGACCTGTCAGCATCCACTTAACCCAATCTAAACCATCACGGATCTATTTATCTTGGTATGGTAGTTAATAAGAATGTACTCTGGTAAAGCATGTTTAGTTTTTGTTTCATTACTTGTGTTAGAATTTGGATGTGTGATGAAACCAGGAAAGAGTGGTTAGCATTAGCATATTTGATTTGAACTGGTGCAAGTACAGGTTCAGAAGGGGACAGTTCAGAAGAGATTTTACTTTTATGCAACATAATTTGAGAGAGTGACCTGAGTAACAAATGCAGTGTGACTCAACAAACTAGAAACACTGGCTACATTTACATGCAAAAATGTTAAAAGAATGTAGATCGCTGCTGAACTGTTTTAATCGTAAATCAGCAAGAAAGAGTTGTAGGCATTGTCTGAAACATTATATGTATGACTCTAGTAATTATTAATGCTTAAGTTATTACAATATTAGGTCAAAGGATAAGTTAATAGGGGTAAACTGTACAATTGAAAAGAGGCTATATTGACCCTGTTAGACTGCCTCTAGGCTGAATACAAGATTTGAAATGTTTGGGCATTTTAGGCATACGGGTCTGTATGTGGCACAGATGTGGCAGCTGGGCCTGTAGATTCTCATGCATCATACAAGCAGTCGATAAAGATGATAAGGTTCGTGTCCAAATTAGTCCATGATTTCTTTTTCACAGCATAAATGAAAACAAAGCTGATATAGAATTTTCTTCTGCTAAGCACATGGAAGTGGTCCAGGCAGGGATATGCAGTAAAGGTGCCACCTGTGCCTGAATGGTGGGCAATGAAACTTTGGAAGTGGCTCATGCTTGACAACTGATCAAGAAATCCTTTCTACTGATGTTATGTCTGGGCCATCCAGAGCCTGTTCGCTGTGTGCGTGTGTGTGTGTGTGTGTGTGTGTGTGTGTGTGTGTGTGTGTGTGTGTGTGTGTGTGTGTGTGTGTGTGT
>JAUZST010028194.1:0-57444 GCA_034779995.1 Parotocinclus haroldoi | reverse complement strand
ATATACAGTCAATACTGGTTAATGGGACATGCACATTGGGATGCAATCGTTTTGGTCCTAATAACCGGCAGGTCTGATCAAACGAACTTGCCCTATATTACAAGATGGGACGTGTTATAATTTATGTAACATATTAAACCTTTATTGTGCGAGTTACACGTATAGCGAATGGACAAACAAGACCTACTGTTGATTACGAACTTTGTTCATTGAAAAATACATTTGCAACCAAGTTTTTTACCTCCCGCTGGTTTTGCTCTTGTCAACACAACTTTTCGGATTTCCTGACCTTTGACAAAAGCATAAATTCTTCCAAGAATCTCAAAAATTCTCCCATAAATCGCTGACCCGCTTTGCATCCGCTAGGTGGCGACGTGTGGCTTCTTTTTCTTATTCGCTTCTCCTTTGGTCCGATGATACGGAATTTTGGTCCAAACAAGCGAATAAAATTACATGTATAGAATAGGATTTGTTCGGTACTTTAGGATTTGGTCCGAATAAGCAGCTGGTCCCATATATATATATGATTTATATAATACACATATATATATATATATATCCTTGATATGCTAAACCAGTTTTCTTACCATTGGCAACAAAAGTGAGTAGACCCCTAAGTGAAACGGTCCAAGTGTTGCCGAATTAGCCATTTTTCCTCCCCAGGATCATGTGGCTCATTAGGCTGCCATATTGGATCAGGCTTTTCCAATGGAAAGGTGGTCATAGCATATCAAAGATGACAAGAACTATTGATTACCACAATATCTCTTGTGGTTCAAGTTTAAAACTTGTGTTGTTCATCACAGGTATATGAAGATTCTGATGTCCTAGGAATGCAGCTGCCATATCATAGGCACAAATTATCTGCACAGCTGACAACCAACACCCTAAAAGACCACCAATTTTACACAGCACTGTTGCATCCCTTAAAGTGAAATTCCACGAAACTTGGACTGTAGACAACAAACCACGCAGTGGTTGTCCAAAGACTGCTACCTACAAAGAAACAATGGTTTTGGCAGCCTTTGTGAAAAGTCCATGACGCAGCATGCAACGTGTCCTGTGTCTTTTGACTCACTCTATTTCCTGTGACTTTTGACCCACTATGTGTTCTGTGGCTTTTGACTCACCGTGGACTGAAATTATTTTATTGTGACAAGATGTGACTATTCCTTGTCTAATCCTACAACTGGAAAAATAGCTGACTATACATTTTGTCAACTGCACTACAAGGTATAGACATACAATGTCTGTCAAAAAGTCATTGAAGCTTACTTTCTCCCCAGGTTGTCCCAAATCTCCTTTTTCACCTTTCATTCCCTGTGGAATAGTGTTGAGAGAATAATCTAAATTACAAAATTTGAGATTTTCAAATCATCAGTCAAAATACACAAGTTTATATGCATGTACACCTTAGGAAGTTAGACAACACACACACAGTCATGCACACAGTCATACACTAAGGGCCATTTTTAGAGACACCAATTAACCTAACACGCATGTGTTTGGACTGTGGGAGGAAACCGGAGTACCCACAGTAAACCCACACAGACATCAAGGGACATGCAGAACAAGAAAGGACAGGAACTGCCCTTTCTGTCTGGGTCCACACAGAAAGGACCCAGGCCGCTCCACCCTGGGATTAAACCCGGGACCTGCTACCCACCGAACCACCATGCTGCCCATATAATAGAATATAATAGAATATAATATGGTTGCTCAAGTTCTTTTGTGTTTTATGGTGATTGGCATAACATATTAGTGCGCTATCACCACCGACTGGGCTGGATGCATGACCCCAAAAGTCATTGCAGGGAATGTAAAAAATTGGAAAAACAGAGGATCAGTAGTCAGTGAGTCCTCACTGATGGGGACAGTAACTGAATGATCACAAAATGTAATACAACCACAAACCAAATAAGAACTTCTATGAATTGGTCTAAACAATATGACAAAGCCAGAATCAGCCATTCATTTTAGATCAGATTAGATCACAAATAACTTTGTACGTTTGTACTACCAGTCTTTGCCAAAGGACATTGCATGGTTACATGGTGGATACCAATGAATTATTAATATTAAGGATCATTTGTTTGTTCAGTATTATACTCCTACGCCAACATTGTAACACCAATAACGAAAGTGACAAAATTATGGAAATCACAACATTGATAGACTATGAAATAATGAAATAGAATGAAATAATTGAGAAACATTCCACAACAATAGCTAGCTTCAGCACAACTAGACATAAATCTCAATCTGAAATTCAATAGTAAGTAGTAATATTAATTTTCAGTTTATTGAGAAACAGGCATAAGTTATATGAAAGACTAAATAAAATACATCAACTTACTTCTTCCCCTTTGTCGCCTGGGTTTCCTATTTCACCCTAGAGACAAGAGGCAATTTATTATTGTAATTGCATTATATAACACATATAGTATGCTACATTTCTCTCTTCTTTGTGACATGATTTCCCTACAATCTTAAATTCATTAATAGTCAAAATAAAGACACTGACAGCAGCCAGAATCCAGACCGGGATCTCTGGAGTCTCCTTGACCAAGCATCTTTGAACGATTGCCATTGACCAAAAATACAGGGGAAAGCACATAACAAGAGAGTAGTAGTAATGCATTCTCTGTGGAATGAGTAATCATGGTTCATCATCGGGCAGCCTGACAGTCTGATATTTTGCTGGATGCCAGCAGGTTTGGGGGAGGGAGACAATTCTAGGTATTAGATAATGAGCTTCAATAAATGCATATCTTAATACTACACAACATTATGACTTTTGGAAATATTTTTGTGTATTCGACTGTGCAGGAAAAGGCATTTTCCTGTTTCAAGATGTATGTTTCTCTAGGTGACAGTTAAGGTGGCAACAGTCTACAAATGCCAGCCCAGATTGTTGTACACCTGGCTCCAGATTTCAGCCAATCCAAGGGGATCCCAAATCAATTCCTGCAACTGACCAGGGTGCATCCTGGAATTCCCAAAAAGCCTCAACTGCATTTTTCCTAGATTCATAGGGGCTGAAAAAAGAATTGTTGCTCTACATTAAGATGGCACGGATTATAAGAAGATTGCCAACACCCTGAAAGTGAGCTGCAGCATAGTGGCCAACAGTCAACAGGACAAGTTATACTCAAAACAGGCCTCACCAAGGTTAGCCAAATAAATTGAGTGCATGTGGTCAGTTTCATATCCAGATGCTTTTGAAAATAGACCTATGATTGCTGCCAGCATTGCTGCATAAGTTTAAAGGGTGGGGGGGTCAGCCTGTCAGTGCGCAGACCATACAACGACTGTATCGAATTGATCTGCATGGCTGTTGTCACAGTCTCTTCTAAAGATGGTGCAAGAAGACAAGCAGACTAAGGACATGGATTACTGGAACCATGCCCAGAGGTCTGATGAGACCAAGATAAACGTATTTGGCTCAAATGTTGTCAAGTGTGTGTGGCAGCAAGCAGGTAAAGATTGCAAAGACAAGTGTGTCTTACCTACAGTCAAGCATGGTGGTGTGAATGTCATGGTTCGGGGCTGCATAAGGGAAGCATGAATGCCAGCACGTACTGTTACATACTAAAGCAGAGTGTGGCCTTCAGAAACTTTGCCACAGAGCAACATTCCAACATGAAACTGCGTTGCTAAAGAAACTGAGGGGAAAGGTCAAGAATGTCTTCAGACCTAAACCCTGTTTAGGTTTGTGGAAGATATTATTATTACATCCTATAATCCATAAATTAACATGTTTTCAAATTAAACACATTTTTATACTGTACTAATCTTGTCTAATGTTCATACCTTTGATCCTTTTATGCCAGAATTTCCAGGAAGTCCTGGATGACCTGGGCTCCCTGGTTCTCCCATTTGACCCTTAAAGAATAATTATTTTGTGAATCATAGATTTCGTCTTACTTTGTATTTTTATTTAAAGTTACAATGAAATAAATCTGGGTGTTGTTATTGATATTATTGCAAAAGTTATCTATATATAATTAAAGCATTTTACCTGTTGCCCAGGAAGTCCTGATACACCTGGCTCTCCATGGTCTCCTTTAAAACCCTAATGACAGAATAAGAGTTACATTTCCTTAAAAAAAATAAAAACAATAAATGTACATGTTTACTCTTTTTAGCAACTACTCTCTTCTCTTATGCTCAGGACCGCCATAGGACCCCCACAGATCAGGTACTATTTGGATGGTGTATTACTGTCCGCTCTGCTTTGGCACTGCTGTGGTGGTGGTGGTGGTGTGTTAGTGTGTTGTGCTGGGATTAGTGTATCAGACACAGCAGTGCTGATGGGTTTTTTAACACTTCAGTGAATGTCCTGCCACCATGATCATTTAGGCATTATTGGGTGCATATTCAAACTGTGCACAAAGCAACAAGCTAAAACTTTTAGAGCTTCAGAACTATTATTCAGAAATACTTTAATTTAATGCCAAAATTATAATGCTGATGGTTTTAATTGGCAGTATGGAGATATTCTGACATGTCTCTATTCTAATGCCACCCTCTAAACATCAATGACACCACACATGAAAATGATTAAGCCGAAAAGACATAAGGAGGGGTTGTGGTGGAGGCGGGCTGAAGTAGGTAGCATAGGCTCAGCAAGGTTGTGTAATCTAGAGCGGCTTAAATAGATGGCCTAATTGATTGCCTATAGTGACATAATAGCTATCAGCTGAGCCATCAGCAGATTGGGCAAAGCTGGACTATGCATCCGGGCCTGAACTAACACTATGCTCAAAATGTGTCTAAAAGAGTCCACAGTAAGTGATCACTGTGTTTAAAAAACTTCAGCAGCACTGCTGTGTGTGATCTACCCAAACCAGCACAAAAGACATTAACACATTTCCACCACCACATCAAGGTCGCTGTAGTGTCAAGAATGATCCACTACCCAAATAGGACCTGATCTGTGCTGGAGCAAAGTACATTTGACCAAAAAAGTATGTAGAGAAACAGATGAGCTACAGTTTGTAATTGCAGAACTACAAAGTTCTTATATATGGTAACTTTAACTAAAAAAAATGAACCCGCGTGTAGAAACGAAATGTGATCATTAAGTGATCTTATCTAATCGTCAGGCCACAACCATTATGTCTGAACTTATATAATGTCTTGTTCTGTTTAACTTCATAATGTGAACAAGTGGGGTCATATGATAATATACGTTAATAAATAAGTCAACATAATTCAGTAAATAATCACTTTTTGTTCTGAATGTAAGACTTGTAATTAAAATGTGGTTTTATATAGTGTTTTATATAATACAAATATGGCGTTGTTTTAGTAGCCCAGTTCTGTTTCCTACTATGCTTTACTATTTCACAATGCTACAGAGTAGCAGGAGAGTAAAAGGAATTATGCTTACACCAAATGCAATAATATTTAAAATGCTAAAGTATCATATGCTTAATTGACCATTTTAACGTTCACCAAATTCCAGTAGCTTAACTGTATTATACTAATTACATTGTAAGAAATGTTTTTGACCTTAGGTCCAGGTAATCCAGATAACCCAGTCATTCCGGGCAAACCCATCTCACCCTGTAAAAGAAAATGATTTAATGCATTGCTTTACCTCGTTTCCGCATTGCTTGTTAGTAATATTTTGACATAAAGTGTGTTTTCAGTGTACAGGATACACGAAGTGTGTAATAAGATAGGTATAAATATGTTTTTTTTGCGCCTTATGTTGTAACCTAGGTATGTATGAATGTGTTGACCAGTGTTGACAAGGCTCTTAGCTGGCTAAGAGTTACAGTTAAATTTATGACTATTCATTGCTATTAATTTGTAAAAGCTTCATACTGGCATATTAAAGAAACAATAATGTGGCTGTTTAGCAGGCCTGACTCTCAGGCATTCAGTTCTTCTCTTAAGCTTGTTCCTTAAAAGTCTCATCCATTAAGCTAAAGGCAGTCTTGTGGATGTGCCTCTCGGTAACTAAGAATTATTAATATCCCTTGGCAAGGTTTGTTTTAATGAAAGAAAAGCTTTTCACACATTTGAGTCTGGAACAACTCAAATCTAGTGGCCCTAGGTTGCAGCCAGGAACAGAATCCATCTGTTTTTATGACTTGAAACATCACCCTATCACATAATTGCAATGGGTCAGAGGTGGATATCATATAATGCTCAGCTTTAACATCTATAATATCCATACTCATTAACAAAATAAAGCACCGAGATAGAAATGACAGATTGCTAAAAAACTCGGCATGTAATTATGTCTTAGACAGATGTAAATGATTACAGATGTGGTCTGATTAGGCACTGGGTCTTGCCACAACAAGGATTTAACGATGCACTCGACATTTTGCTCCTCAGAGGGGGGACCTCACTGAACTGAGAGATGCAGGATGGCCATTCTGACTAATTGCCCACCATCTAGACTGTTCTGACCTAGCTGTTAGAAGGTGTTTGGAGCAGTGGTTCTATGATGGAATGCAGCTGCGTGCCTTGTGGTGACTGCTTCAATCCTGCCTTTGCTGTGGAACGACACACTGCCCCAACTGCTATTGTGATGATCTCAGGAGTCATTACATACGACAGTTCATCCCAAGTAGTAGTAACAGATCTGTGATATGTATAGGTCATTCTACCGCCATGTGATGCCTGTCATGGCAGGGCTGCCAACTGACATTTTTCAGCAGGATAATGCTTGCACAAGCAACGGTTGTTCTGCAATCAAGCATTATGGGACCAACAGGGATGCCAGCTATGGCAACCTACAAGTGTGCCACAAGCCCAGCTGCAATATCTGTGGGCAGATGTGCCGCAGGATACCATGGATACCATATTGAGGCTGTATTTCTTCAATGCTCAACCATATCTGATCTTTCCCAGCAGCCCAGCAGGGCACTAGAGCCTCAGTTGTATGTGTATTCTCAAAAAATACTCTTACATTGTAAGTACTTGCATATATAATCATTACATTAACACATATACATTTTCATTAGATCCCAACAACTACTTCTTGTTGTGTTAACTCTTTGTCAGTTAGTATATTTTTCAGTCTATTATTTATTGTATACTTACAGTGGTACTGTATGCCTTAGGTCCACTGCTAGTTTTAAATTATTTTTAGCTGTTTATTTTATAAAAATTGGACTGGGTTCTGCTTAGATTATTTTGCACACCTTTAGGATATACAACAATCTGAGGTTGTTTTTGTTGTACCTGCACTTTGGGTACACCAAACAACAGAAGCCATTGTGCAGGTTCCTTAACTCATTACTGCTCAGCTCAACTGTGAGTTAGTCTTGATTGAGGTGACTGCTAAATGCTCTCAATGTCAATAAATGTTTCGCTGGAAAGGCAGCAGGAAAGAAAAGACCTTATCCCTCTCTAACGCTATTAAGGTAAGGCCCCTTTCCACTGCCCCAATTCCTTGATAGTATTAGTTTGTAAAATGAATAAAATGACTATGTTAGTGATGAAGCAATTATGCCCAAATGTAAGCTGATACTTCTTAACATATGCACCATTTGATGCAGTCTATATTAATTTATTATAAGTAGTATTAATTTAGGTGAAATTCAATATTCATAGGAAATACAATAATACAAATGTATCACTGCAATATCATTTTTTTGTTGTTTGAAATTTTCTTAGGACCTCTCACACAGACACTCACTGGGTGGCTGTTTCACAACTGTGTACACACTAAAGTATAGGGAAAAAAGTACTTCTTATTGGACACAGCTTTACATTTTGAGCCACACAAGCTCAATTCCAAACGTTTCTTCCAGGTGAGTCAATTGAAAAAGTTATATATTGCTTGTCCATTAACAAGCTTTTTGACAGTTTAATCCCTAAAATGTACTGGTCAGAACTGTGTTTCCATCAGTTACGTCTCCATCTCTGCTATCTCTGTTTTAATCAAATGCTACAAGTGGAACTCTCAAACAAGCATTGAGAGCTTTTCCTTACTCTGTGTGTACTGAGCTCGGTTGCCCATTTCAGTGCCAGCTTGGCAGATTCATGGGTTGCTTGGTTCTCCAGATGCAGTTTATGTTGCCACTGAGATTATTTCATTTGCTCCCAGTCTTCTCTTTCAGTGTTTCTCCAGGACTTCTCTTTCCTTCTGTTTGTTCAGTGATTACCTTTCTATTTGCCAAGACTGATTTTTCCTTCTGTCTCTCCTCAGTTTTTCTGTCAGCTTGCTAGTTCCTCCACTTTCTGCGGGTTATTCCTTCCTGCTCTTGACAAGCCAAATGTGTTTCCTCCCATAATCTATCCTGGACAAGCCTTCAGAGTAAGTTCATGTTAAATCATGTGATTCTACATTTGTTTATATTAGGAGGTCAGAAAGGGGTAAAGTACTAGTAACAACGACATGTTTAAAGACGCTTTCAATCAAACACAAATTTGTTAAATATATTATAAAAGATACCATTTCCATATCATAACCATATAAAATGAACAGCATGAACCATCATGGGATCAAGTTAATATATACATGTATATTTCTTAGACAAACAGATTTACTCACAGTGGCCCCTGGTGTACCTCTGGCTCCCTTCAGGCCTGGAAATCCTACTTCACCCTTTTACAAATCAGGTAATGTGATACAGTTCTTGTGAATAATCGCACAGATTGTCTAGTGAAATGCAGTTAATTTCTTAGTTCTTTATGTGAACATATTGTCAATTTAAATTGGACATGCAATCATAAAAACTCACCTTTAATCCCTGTGGACCATCATTGCCAGGCATTCCCGGTAGTCCCTGAGAACAATGGCATTTTATTTATTTACTGTTGTAAAGACTTGTAATGTATTTCTCTCTAATCAACTAAATATAAAGATTAGACATTATTAGGATCAAGTACTTAATATATACATTGCAGTTTACATGATGTTAAATAAATGTTGTATACAAACTAAGATATTGTAACAGAATGCATATAATTAATAGATCTCAGATCTCTCAGATAAATATATCATTGTGCAACAAAAATCTCGGATGGAGCAATTTATGGCACTACATTTATGGTGTAATTTTAAACAGGTAATATCAACAAGTGAATATAATCTTGATCTGGTACAAAACAGTGTCCACAAAAGAGTCGTGATAAAAAATGTGTTAAAAAATTATTGAAACGTTGAAAAGCATTGCTCCTCAAAGTAAGACTGGAAGGAATTTCCATATTTCAGTCCTATGTTTTTTTGATCTGACTTTTCTGTTTTGCGTTGTCTTGTTGATAAATGCTTTAATGTCCCTGGAAAATATGTATCTCTTTTCAATGTACTTTTCTGCATGAATGCTGCCAGCACAGAATCAAAAATGACCTTTGCCAATGGTCATGACACAGCCCCATACCATGACAGACCCTGGCTTTTGAACATTTACAGTATGTTACAAAAGTCTCACATTTTTGTAATTACTGTATTATACCTTTTCATGGGACAACACTGAAGATATCACATTTTGATACAATATAAAGCAGTCAGTCTATGGCTTGTATGCCAGTGTACATTTGCTGTGCCCTTAACATAACTCAATACACAGCCATTAATGTCCTAACCACTGGCAAAAAAGTAAGTTCTACCCTAAATAAAAAGAGCCAAATTGTGCCCAATTAGCCTTTTCTCTATGTAATGTGACTCTTGTAATGTGTTACAAGGTCTCAGGTGTGTATGGGTAGCAGAAGTGTTAAATGTGATGTTGTCACTCTCACACACTTTCATAGAAACTGGGGCATAGTGCATTATTCCAATTGGGTAACGACCCAAAACACACCTTCAAGAGGACCGCTCCCTTAATAAAGTAACTGAAGGTTAAAGTACTGGGCTTCTGTGGTATCTGTGCCGCACTCTCAAATGGAAGGTGGAGGAACCTAACATCCACCAGCTCTGTGATTTCATCATGGAGGAGTGGAAGAGGATTCCAGTGACAACATGTGAAGCTCTAGTGAACTCCATGCCCAAGAGAGTTAAGACAGGGCAAGGAAATGGTGGCCACACAAAATATTGACACTTAGGGGTACACACTTTTGTGGCCAGCAGTTTAGACATTAATGGATGTGTGTTGAGTTATTTTGAGGGCACAGCAAATTTAGACTGTTAAACAAGATGTAGACTGACTACCTATCTATCTACCTACATCACCTGCTTGAAATCACATCATTTTTTAATTAATTAATTACTAGCCCTTAATTGCCCCATCTCAACTTTTTGGAATGTGTTATAGGTTTAAAATGTGGGAATGGATGTTTATTAACAAGGTAAAATGTGACAAAACGTAACATATCTAGGGTTTATATGAAATTAAACAAAAACTCTTCCTAACTATAAGAAACACAATTCTTTTAGGATTAAAGGTTATTTCTCAGTCTCTTTATTATAGATTACAGTCAGAAAATATAGGAAATTTCTATGCAGTTGAAAAGTGGGAAAAAGTTTCTAAAGGCTGCAATGGCAAGTATTTAATGTAACTTCCTTTTAAATTTAATAGGGCAATAGTTACATCTAGATGTAGTAGCAGTCAACAGCATGCCAAGTCAACCCTTCTACAGTCCAAAGATGCTTAATCAGCAACAATCTTTTCAATAGACAGTGTAGGGGTTCCCTTTTTCTCTAATGACTCTAACATGCATGGCTCTGGAATAACACTGTTTTCCTTTCAATGTCTGAATTAATCACATAGGAAATGTTTCCCTGGATTTAACCAAGGAGAGAGTAATTGGATTAACAGAAAGCTCTAAATTTAAAGTGAGTTTTTTTTTCCAAAGTGCAAAATGAAGATAATGGGGATTGAGTGTTTTTTGATTAGGTTTGATTGTGCTTCATGCCTGTTAGATTTGAAGAAGAAACAGTCATGCTACAGTTAAACTATGTATCAGTCTGTAGTTCTGTGACTTTAACATCTGGAAATTTGTTTCATTAATTATAGTGCTTAGATTTTAATGAATTGATCTATATTACAATAAATTTCCATAAAAAGCAGGTTCTTTAGCATACCATACTGCTCACAAAAATTAGGGAAAATTGACATAATGAAATATAATCCCTAATTTTCGTGAGTAGTGTATATTTTTAAAATATATATCAAGATTACTGGAGTCCGTCATGCAAGCACTACTTTCAATTACAGCATATAAAACATAAGTGTTACTTATGTAAAATTTGTAACATATCTGTATTATACACTTATAAATATTTTGCTGTGTGTTGATAAATGCAATTTGCTCTCCTACACCAAATTCTAGCTGGTTAATTAGTTAACAATGTGTGGCAGTGTGGCCATATGCCACATTGGCTCCAATTTTATGTATAAACTGTATTTCATTTCTCACAGTATACACATCATTATGAAATATGGTATCTGCTTCTGGCATGATTCAGTGCTTCATTATCAAATTGTTCTTTTCATCAATCAAAGCTTTATTTCTAATAGTGTCATTGTTGCTGATCAGACTTGTCCCATATTTAACATGGAACAGAACACTGAACAGCTCTTTTCAGATAACACCACTGCTTCTCAATTGAGTTCAAACATGAACTCTAATGACAACATAAGTATCCAATATATCACAAGTGCTTTTAAAATAGAAGTAGACATTTTGCACATTCAGTAAAGTAATTAGAAAATCAAAAGCCCAGATTCTATCAAGGATATGGCAGCTACACAAGTTCCTCCAGACTACTTGAACACTGCCAGAAATTAACAAACCATGCACTGCTGAAGGTTGGCTTTACTTAGCAAGTAAATATGTTTTATAGTTCCGTCTGGTCGTAATTTACTAAAGATATGTTATTGTAAAAACAGAAGAATTGTTTTTACATAAGTGCTCAAAATACAGAATTGATCAATACAAAGAGAATATTCAAGGCATAAGCATCATTAAATACAACAGATGCCCATGTGCATTTTATTGTCATAAAGGCAAATCATAAAGGAAATCACCCTAATCCAAATTTTACCCTCACATTAATTGCTAAATCTTAGAGGTTCATGTTTGGTCTGGTCAGCTTAATTTAATTTTTTAGTAAACATCCATTCTTGCTTTAAAAATAGTTGGGATGAGGGAAGTGTATGGCTAGTGATGAGGTAAAAACACAATAATGGTGTGACTTAAAACAAGTAAAGTCAACAACTGATTGTAATCATGATTTGGTACAAAAGCAATATCCACGAAAGGCTGAGCAGAAGATGTCCAATTTGTCAACATGTGAAAGCTACATAGTTATGTTTACATATATTTTCTCAAAGAAAAAGTAGAAGGGATTTGCGTGTTTCATTTCTAAGCTATTCACGGGAGTTTAGGTGCATATCCTCGCCTTTTGCACACTGAAATTTCTCCAAATTCCTTGAATAGTTTAATGATATTATGCGCAGTAGAGTGAGAAATATGCAAATCCTTTCTCATCCTTTTTTTCACAACCTGGCAATCCTCTGCCCATCTTTCCTTCTCAAAGACTGCAAACATCACCTGTTTAAAATCACATCGTTAGCTTTTTACTTACTAAACTGTGTTGCAGGCCTGAACACAAGAGTGGGTGTTTATTAACAAATAAAAAAATGTCATGCTGACAATAAAAACAAGAAATATCATTGGTCAGCAATAAATACCTTTATGATTTGCATGAGCATTTTGTCATGTATTAGGTCATATTTATTCATAAATATTAAAAATTCTAAAGCCTTCAAAAAGTTTCATATACCAATATATAGATTTTTAAAACTGCACCAGACTAAATTTTCAGTATCAGTTCCTTGTAGGTCAGTAATTATATATAGTGATAATATAATTCTGTCATATACATGGAGGTGGATTTGGCTTTTTATATCTATATATCATTTCATTCAAACAATTTCTTTATGTCACCAACATTGATTTCCTCTTTTTGAGTTTTCTATTGTGATGTTTTGTAATATTATTTTAAACCATTTCATTTTGTTTAGTCTTGCACCAAATTTTAGACACAGCTGACTCTGAACAACCAACATCTTGTGCCACATTTCATGGTGGATTTACATCTTGGTGGATTTATTTATTTTGATTGTTTCAACTGGCATCTTGTTGGTGCCATGTTTTCTTTAACTTACCCCAACAACTCACTTTATAGATGTTAATGGTAAGGTGTTTGCATACTTATTTCTCCTCAACATTCACTGATTAAAATTTTCCTCTACTTGATCTGGTAAATAATGACATTAATTAACATTAATTGTTGCATTTTGAGCTACACTTGACCATTTTCAGCTATTTCTTTGTGTCATATTTGACAAAGTAAAAAAAATACATCAACTTTGTGAACATCCTCCAAATGTGGTGATTGCATAATTTAGCCAGGGGTTGTAACTTGATTGAATTTTGGTCCGATGTTAATGTTTAATCCCTGAATAAATTTAATAACCTTCCTAGTATGAACTCAATCCCAGAGGACTGAAGAATTATAATTCATCCATTATCCCATGTTAATGTTGCATAAAAATAAACCTTGCACAGTTTACTCACTGGATGTCCTTGTCTTCCATCTAGGCCAGGAATGCCAGGTTCTCCTGTATCCCCCTTATTAAGAAAAAAAAGAACTTGTGTTTACAAACAGAGCAGTCCAAAGTTTTGAAAGTAATCAGCATTTCATGTTTGCCATATTCAAATTCTCTACTATACCTGCTGGAAGGCCTATAATATTTAAAACAGACTATAACATTATTATCACCCTATAACTGCGGTTTTATGCAATTATCATACTAAAATTTTATTCACTTAAGTACAATAAAAATACAAACTGACTTCTTCATTATGTTCACTAATCAAATAAGTCATTCAACTTTTTAAAAAATGAATAAATAAATTATACATATTTTGTTGATACAAACTTTTTGCCCAGCAACTCCTGGGGTCCCATCTTTCCCATCTCTTCCAGGTCTTCCCTGTTACAAAATAAAAAATAAGCTTACTGTATATTTGCTGTTGACAAAATACATGTATGATAATATTGTTTACTTACAGGGTCCCCTGAATATCCAGGTGGACCAGCAGCTCCTTTGTTTCCCTTTATACCCTGTAATACAACATATGTTGAAATTCTAAGTATAAAGTGATGGCTAATTTATATATTTCTACATATACTGTAGACATGTATAAGACATCTGTACCTGCTCTAGTACTCTAGTAACTCTAGTACCTGCAGTTGTTTAAGTAAATCACATGACTAAGTGCATAACTGGAATGTCTTTTTTTCTATTCTGGACTGCACTTCCCACCACTGATGCAGAAATAGCCAAGTCTCCTTTCTTTTCCATGGGATTTGCCTTCCTTCTGATGCTCTGTACCTGTTCCGCATTTTCCTCACTACTTTCACTGCTATTTAAGTTCTATTTGTGCTTGACTTCAGTGTGTACATTTATTCACTCCTGTTAGGAACTTCCTTTCATACCTTGACCCTGATTATATCTCAAGGCTCATCTGCCTATTCCGACTCTCCGCCTCATTGACTGCCTGTCCATTCCTGACTATATAATTGCGTCTGGATTTGCCTCTTTACTGCTTTGGTTGCCTGTGTTATAATGAAGTCTCTTCATTGACAATTTATTATAGCTTTCATATCTTTCAGAAAATTATCATGTTATTATTTTAATTTTCAGAATTGTACCTGTTGCCCATCTTTGCCCGACATTCCGTGCCCACCTTGAGAGCCAGTAGATCCCTTAGAGAAAGAAAAAAACTATTTCATTATAAAGAATTTACCAGATTAATGGTATGCATTGCAAAATTCAATGCTATTCTATATTAGGCTGAAAATAAACTTTCATATTAAATGGATCAAGATAAAATAAATTTTTAATCGAGGTAGGTTTTGTCTTCAGAACTGTCCTTCATTGAAAAATGTACTGTGAAACTTGACAGTAGAACCATGACATGGCCAAATTACCATCAAAATCCATATTAGAACTGTGAACTTTGTGGTCAAACTGTGAAAGTTCACATTAAAACTGTCAAGCTATTTATTGTTTTACTATGAAATTTCACAGTACAGTTTTATGATTACTTGCCTGCTACCCTTTCAGAAAGACCATTCCTGACCAAACTGCTTCAGACTGTAGAATGTTCAAACTGGCATCCTGATGAAGCTGCCAGATGTTACTATTGCTCAAGTGTAAAACTTGCCACTGTAGCAAATAATCTGATTTTATAGACTTGTATTTTTTTTGTTTTTAGTTTTTAATACTGCATACAATTTACTTGGTTGTATTCCAAGGCACTGAGAAACATATATGTTCATTATTTTAATCTAATCTAATGGTTGCCGAAGACTTTTACACAGTGCTCTAAGTTGTTGCACATCAATACTTACTGTCTTTAGAATCAATTAATCATTAACCAATTCAGATTTAATTCCAGTAAATGAAACTTTTAACATTTGTAATTATTAACTTGTAGTGTTAAGCTAGCCAAATTGTAATATGTGTCTTTGTATTATCATATTATTGTACTAAATGTATGGCTGTATAGTGGATAAATAAACAAAATAAATATAATATTTTGCATTTTAAAAGAGAATTGTTGCCAGTATTATGTAAAATACAAATACCTTTTCACCTGGTGGACCTGGCATCCCAGATAAACCTGGAACACCTCTTTCACCCTAAAGAGGAAAATGAGAATGAATACATACATGTTCCGCCTCAAACCTTTATGCAAGTTTTCTTTGCCTAAATTTACTTTAATTAAGAGATATAGTTCTGCCATTTTCAGTGTTATATAGCTATACAATTACAAAGACAAGGAACAACAATGGTCATTCTAAATCCCACATTCTTGTTACTACATTTATTATCCATTTTTATCTGTTTCAATCACTACATACATGCACTTTGTAATTCTACAAATCTACTGACCGCAGACCATGTTTGTCAGTCCCCTTTGCTCTAATTATCAGGACCCCCACAGAACTAGCACAAATCAGATAATATTTGGGTGGTAGATCATTCTCATCACTACAGTGACAGTGATCATTTTGCAATAACACACTGGTTATATAAAAAGAAAAACAATGTAACCAAATAGTCACTTACAGGCTCCCCAGAAATTCCCTTTTCACCCTTATATCCAGGTGTACCACGAAACCCCTAACAAAAGAGAAAATATAAGATATCCATATACCAGTACCGCTCCTTGAAATGCGTTTTTTTAATCATTTCATATAATTGAGAGACTTTACTACCTCTGCGCCAGGAGGACCTTGAATGCCAGGACTTCCTCTCAAACCAGGAACACCCTTAAATACATGAAATTACATAACTGAAAAGATTACAGGACAGCTACACTTTATTTTAAAAAAAATCAGACAACTGACAAATTACTTGGCTGATAAATTACTCTGTTTGGCTACATTCGTTCTATTTTTGTTTCATACCCGGAATCCGGTTCAAGGTTGCAGGGAGCCGGGTCCCACCCAGCAACACGGGGCACAACATGGGTACCTACCATAGACAGCAGGGCACATACACACAAAGGCACACACGGATACACGCAGTCACACCGGGACACTTTAGAGACACCAATTGACTTAACACATATCATTGGAATGTGGAAGGAAACCTGGCATAAGCCCACGCAGACACTGGTGGAGCATGCTAAATTCACACAGATAGAGGCTGGAACATAAATCGAACTGGGGATCCTTGTGGCTGTGAGGGGACAGTGCTTTCCACTGTGACACAGCGCTACTAATACATCAAAATATTTCACAAAACACTGAACAGGTTTCAGTGATTTAAGAGCAACAATTTTCCAAAATTTCTGGTAAATTCCAGTGTTGTCCTGTACATGACTTATTGTGTACTGGAAACAACAGAGGAAAACAACTTAGTAAATCACAGCATAGTGTCTCATCTGAACTGCATTTAAAAGTAACATGAGGACAAGAACCAGTTATAAAATCTTTGTTTTTATGTTCAAACTTCTTTGTCTGTTAAATACTCTAAAATGTTTTGCAGGAGGCATATAGAAAGGGCTATTTTGTTATTCTGATGATACGTGAGTGAATGAGTGAGTCAAAGGAAAAAGGGTGAGTCAAAAGTCACAGTACAGGTTGCATGCTTTTCACAAAGGCTGTCATCATTGATGTTTTATCATCAGCAGCGGTCATCAAACAGCCACTACATGGCTTGTCGTCCACAGTACTGATTTCTCTGAATTTGGCTATGAAGGATGCAACAGTGCTGTGTAAAATTGGTGGTCTTTCAGGGTGTCATTGTTGACATGCTAGACATCAGAACTGTCAAATTCATTTAGTTACCTGTGATGAACAACAAAAGTTTTAAACTTTGTGTTGATAACTTTTGAACCACAACAGATACTGCAAATCTGAAGACATATTACAATCTGGCTACCTTCAGACCGGCAAAACTTGCCCTTGATCTAATATAGTGGCTTTCAAGATGGCATCCATGTTCCAGACATGGACATGACATGTTCCTAAAATATAGGCCATTACCCTTTTATTTTTGTTTCTGAAATAAAAGGGTGTCCTGTGTCTTTTGACTCACCCTGTAGTCTTAATGTCATCCCAGTCAAATACAGTTTGCGATATGATTTGCAGTTCCAATTTTTTCCCTAGATCTGTTTAAAATTCAGATTCGAACAGAAGATGCAAAACCTTCTGTCAGATGGTAATGGTGCAAATAATCGATTTTGTTTGTGTAAGCGCTAATGCACTGTAGATCAAAGTGCTCCTCTATCAGCTAAACTTTCTTGTCCTTGGCAGTAATGATGTGAGAGTTTTGCTCCACATACTGACCTGTTCTACAGTGTTTTTTATCAGAAAACTTTGTCTTCCACAGTTCCTTTTCATTGCATATTTAGGATTCTTTCCACTTTTTAGTTTGCCTTGTCACTGAGTTATTTTGTCATTGTAGAAAGTAATTACAGTGGTTGGACAGATTTCTGCCTTCTGATAGCAGGGGCATCATCAGACCAACTGTATTAGAACACATGGCCCAGTAACATGTTGTTGTGCCCTAGCAAAATTACAGAGGTAAAAAGTCAATTTTATTTTTGATTGCTTAGCAGAACTACAAGACATGTCTACAAATGCTGGAACTACATGAGACCATAGTATCTTTTCACAGGTCTGAGCAGCTAAAGCTGCTGAATTTGGTGGACATTTCACTCTCCACTGTTGAGATGTTGATGCTGATTGGGGGAGGGATTCGCATGTAACTTCCTAATGTCAGTGTCTTTTTTGTCCTTGCCTTGTCTGAACATTCAGTCCAATAAATAACTAGCCATGTTCTTCTATGAAATATTTATTATGATTAATCTGTTCATATTGTATGCTTTATTTTTTAATGTGTAATAGCTTTAATTTTTGTAACATGAAAGTATCTGTTTTTTTTTTAGTACATCTCAATATAACATGTTAATTATTTTCTTTTTACTAGAGACTCATTTAACACAATGAACACACATACTGTACACCCCCACACACAAAGAAAAAAGCACTGCAAAGCTAGTGCAAGATACTCTGTAATATGAAAGTGATGCAAAAGCTCTGTAGCCTGAAGAAGAGTGTGCTATACACAGAGAACCACCTGGAAAAAAACGCATATGACCAGGTGTTAAAACTCAGGAGAACCACACAATTTTCTCTGCTCCTTAGTGTCAGATGATGTGACTGCCACCTGCAGAACTGATGACATTAAAGAAGTCTCCAGCTGTGGAAACCTTCAGCAAGGTGTCTAGGACATGCTATGCTAGGATACAGACTACACCCCTCCCATTCCATAAGGGACTCAAGTCAATTGCTCATCCAGTGGAAATTCAACAACACACGAGTCCCAGATGAGCCAAAGTTACATTGACTATGAAGGTTTGCTGGTAGTTGTTTCAATGTAACAGCTTCTTGTAGTGTACCTGGAATAGCTGACCTCACCAGAAAGGTATGAAAAAATTGCTGAACCCAGTTTCCTCCTACTGGCCAGCACAGGAACTCCTGAGATATCAGGAAGTGAATTCATGGCAGAGTTTCCAGGGTTAGTGACCTGAGGTTTTTACACTGGACACACATTGCAGAACCAGAACTCATGTAGAACTCTGGCAAGATGTGACACCAGTGTATTTGTTCAGAGCAAGTTCAGGGTATGTACCTCAGGTTGACAAGGAACAATTGTATAAAGCCATACAGTGTGTGGCAACTTCACACTGAACAAGCCACAATTACCAGTGCATCTATGACTTTGTAACAAAATGGCACTAAATCCCATCTCTGAGGCATCCACTTCCAAACAGAAATTGAAAAAAAAGGAATCCACAATGCAACATACAACAATCTAAGCACAACATGGATGCAGACAAGTAACTTACAGGTAACCGACTGCTTCCTTGCTGTGTTGATCACAGCAGGGCTTGATATCTGCACTACTGACGGATGGATGGAGATAGTGGGCAAAACACTCCATGAATCAATTCTTCATAACCAAGGGAATTTTAACACCATTGGAGGTTTTGGTGAAAAATATGTTCAGTGATCATGCTCTTCAAAACATCCAGTGAATTAATCCCTAAACCTGATTTGAAATTTACATTGTTCCAGCATTGTTGCACCATACACTTAAAACTTCAGCACTTAAAGAAGGTGGCACCATGCATACCAAAGGCTGATGGCAATCAGCCACAGGTTTTTGGTAAAGCAGTGTGTAGCCAAATTCCCAACCTAATGGAGGTAAAAACACCAGAGTGTTTTAGGTCCTGCATATGTCTTTACACTAGCTTGGACATTGTCAAGATTCATGAGTACCAGATGAACTGGTGACATGACTGGCAGGGTCTTCCTGACTGACCAATTCCTACTGTAGCCCCTCTCAGAGCAATGATGTGCACTTTCTTATTCCACCCTGCAAAAAGACAAGGTCCTGACAGACAAACTATAGTCTGCCAAGGCATAGTCTGGTGTTTCATCAGTTCTTCATAATATCATGGCTCCTTCCATTTTTACTGCCAGATGACTTTTTCCCATTCACAGACATGGTCTTTGAACAGAAAGAGCACGGAAGCCTTGGATCTTGGATACCTCTGCCAGAAACCTCAATGGATTGTGGGTAATAAACAGCTCACATTTGCAGCTGAAAGCCTCTACGGGCTATGAGGCTTCCATCAAAGCATTTGGGTCTGGCAACCACTAAATTGCGGCGGGAGGAGGGGTTTAGGCTTACCTCTGTGGTGCCTGAAAGTCAGCTGCTGCAGTGCTTGGTGAGATTGCTGGATCTGCTTACAGGGGCTGACAGATGTGCTCCTGCTGTCTGGCCAGCATGATGAATGCACAAGTCTCAGAAAGGGTGATATACCAAATGTTGGTATCGCAAACAACATAAACAAGAGAAGAAGCACTCAAGAATATTGGTAGATGATGAAGAAACAAATCAACAAGAATGTGATTTGGACATCAGAACAAATACAAGCCAGAGAGTGTGTTAACAAAAGGACAAAGAACAATATCCTCTCTAATAGCAAAGCTATGAGGCCAAAGGAGCACATGCCACACACACGTTTGGAACAAAGAGTCACTACACAGATATCAAGACCTGGTTCTAGAGGCCTTTATATAGGGCACACTCACTCACTCACCTTCCATACCCACCTTCCATACCCAATCCAATTCACAGCATATCCATTAGCTCAGTACTACTAGCATGTATCCACTGGAATCTACATTTCCATTTAGATTAACAAAAAATAGCCAGAATTCGGTATGCATAGGTGCACCATGCATGGTTAAAAATTATGCATAATACTTTCCACATAATTCCAAATAAGTGGTTGGGTTCGGACAACTGTGCAGGCCACTAAAAGAGTTATTATATGACCCCATTCAGAGATCTCACAGTAAGGTGAATTGACCTCTTCTGAATAATGACCCCTGCAATGATTTGCCATTCTGGCAGGTCAGAAGCCTGTGTTGTTTACACATTTTCACATGGGTATCAGATACATTTACAGATAGGCACTGTTTAACGATCACTTAATCATCTGATCCACAAGGATTATAATAAATTAGAATAGGAAATAGCAATTATAAGTGTGTGCCTGTCCCATTGTAATACATGTAGTACTTAGGTGTTTGTCACCCCAAATGCCTGTATAATCTTTCTGATCTTTAACTATATTTACTAGGGTACATTCACCAGGTGATTCACCATCACTCATTTCATGTGGCATATTTTCTGTGTTGTTCCTATGTAATCTGTGCCATTTTGACTTAATCAAGGCATAATCAAGGCATTATCTGTATCGTAGCATCCTCTCGGTGTTATGGCTTTTTCCAAGACAGACTCATAATTGTACATTACAGTACTTTCAGAAGGTCCATGTTTTAAATCCCACCTTTGCTAATCTGCCAGTGTTGGGTCCTTGAACAAGGCCCTCAACCTACAACTGCTTGGATTATAATAATGATCGTAATGATTATAAGAATAAATAATGACAATAATTACTGTAATAGTAAGTTAGTAATATAAGATAGTAAGTCATTTTGGATGAGGGTGTCTGCAATATTACATAAATGTAAATGCAGCTAATAAAAAAAATCACATAATTTGATTAATTTTTAAAATAATCTGTCTGTGTGAAGTCTGCATGTTCTGGGTTTACTCTGGGTGCTCCGGTTTCCTTCCACAGCCCAAATGCATGCATTAGGTTAATTGATTATGCTAAAGTAGCCCTCGTTTGAGTTTGTGTATGAATGTGTGAATGTGTTTCCTCTATGTGTTTTCTCTTAGTGCACTGTCTAGGGTTGTTCTTGCCTTGAGCCCTGTGTTGCTGGTACTGATTCTCCTGCGAGCCTTTTCAGGACTAAGCAGTTAAAGTGAATAAATAAACTAATTGAATGAAATACATAAAAATACCATTGAAAACTAAGTTATCTATTTAAAAAAAAAAACAATTTTACCCTGCAGACCAACATTGAGTCGTGATTCGTCTCAGAGGTCATTATGGCTTCTGTGTTACCAACACTGTTATCCATAAGCTGTTGGTTATGTTGGTAAAACATGCACCATGTGTTGATGTGTTTAACAGTGACCCCTGTCTGTGCTTTAATGTACTGTAAATTTTTAACCCTGACTAGGATACGCAAAAACAAAATAATAATAATAAAAATAGGGAGGGGGCTTTACAAAGTAAAATAAAGTCTAATATAATTGCCCTTAAATAATTGTTCAATAAAAGTTAAATGGGTACAGCATGGTGGTGCAGTGGTTGCTGCCTCATAATTCCAAGATCCCCACCCTGGGCTCCGCCTGTGTGGAGTCTGCATGTCCTCCCCATGCTTGCTTGGCTTTTCTCGGGGTTTCCTCCCACATTTCAAAGTACTGCATTAGGGTAATTGTTGCTTTTAGAGTGCCCTTAGTGTGTGAATGTGTGTGTATTAGTGTGTGAATGAATGTGCCCTATGATGAATTGGGGCCCTGTCTAGGGTTGTTCCTGCCTTACGTCCTGTGCCGCCGGCTGGGCACTGACTATTTAGCAACCCTGATAACGAATTAATAAATGAGGTTAAATGGTAATTTTCCAGGGCATTATTGTTGCTATAGGTAGCATTGATATATCTTTTTTCCGCAGGCCAAACATTAACAGGCCACAAAAGCAGATGAAGAATCACTAGTAGTGTGTACAGACCTCATTAGAAAAAATTAAATATAACATACATGAGTGGGTTTTTAAACACTGCACATAGGTATGTCCGGTTTAATTTAATGGGCTATTTTTCTATTTTTCTTCCAGTTCCAACACGTTTTCGGTCAAGCTTGTCTCATACTCGAAAAAAAACCTGCAATCTACAATTCTTACAGAAATACTTGCAGCTTATTTAAGCCTTGTCTGCATTTACTCCTTTTGGGAGGTGTATAATTTTAAATAAACAATTCATAAAATTCCCTTTTCCTCTTTAAAACCAATTCCAGCTATATTAAGATCAGTTAATCCTTAGACCTGAAAGCAGATGTGCCTTTCTATTTCAGTTAGTTTTGTGCTTGGATAAGAAACCATGCATTATGCTTTTAACAAGCTTTTGTCATTACAATTACAACAAACTTTGTCCTATACAGTACTTGGTTTTTTAAGAGATCATGAAGTTTAATAGACTTAATGTGTATTATGTAGCTTTCTGAACTCGAGAACTTTAGATTTTTAAGCTTGCCATCTTACTATATCTATTAGCATATTTTGGTATGTGTATTATTTATCATATCACTTATTACATCATTTGGGTATTAAATAGTCACTACATGACTGTGCTGCTAGTAATACAGTTATGTAGTTTTTATTGTTAAGATCCTACAGCTTGTTTGGTTTCTACCCATGTTCTACCTAGTTTTCATTTAGTTCACCTTCTCTAATGAACATTAAATGTCTCATGCATGCCTTCTTTTATTAATTCATGAAGTAATTAGTGTGTAGCATGAATGTAAAATATTACCTAAGCATCCATTCTTCATGAGTTCATGATGGTTGTGGCACTCAAAGTAAAGTGTTATAAATCATTTTATAGATAATGTGTTTTGTAACTTTGGCGGTTACTTTCTTACAAAGTTTACCTGAATCTTAACATAAGCATTTTGAACAATGACTTTGACTTTGATATCCGTTATTGTATATTTTACAGGTGTATAACAACAAAGCTGTTCAGAGGGTTTTTTTTTTTTTTTTTTTTTTTTAGCAATTATCATCTATATTTTGTAGTACTTTATTAGTACTGAAATTATTCCACTCTATATTTTCACTTTCTATAGTCTATATAGATAAGATTTTTACAATACATGCCACCAATATGCATGTGATTAATTAATTTTTTATTAAAAATAAAAAAAGTTTATTACAAACCAAATTCAGAAAAAAGCTGGGACAGTATGGAAAAAGCAAATAAGTGCAGTATTTTTTACATTTTTACATTTTCTTTGACACCAGTTTTACTGCAGACAGAACAAACACACGATATTATTACGTTTTTTTGTGGTTTGTTGTTATTTTTTATTATTTATCCATTCCCGCATGTCAGGCCTGCTACACATTCCAAAATAAAAAGTTTGGGGTGACAAATAATTTACCACACAGCCCCATACCATGACAGACCCTGGCTTTTGGTTTCTGATAAAAGTTCATAGCATCAACTTCTTACAATAAAGATCTGTAATACAGATTTGTCAAATTTCCATGGTTAAGAGTCCATGGTTAAAATCACCTGTTGCCCTCATCTGTTTAAAATCACATCATTGTTTAATTCCTTACCTTATTATTAGCTCGAAATTGCCCCATGCCCCAACTTTTTTTAGAATGTGTTCTAGAAATTAATTGCAGGAATAGATGTTTATTGAATTCATGAAATCTTTTGGATTTACATTTAAATACCTGTTAACATTTAAATTAATTGGTAAATTGTAAAGCATTTCTATAATGTCCCAACTTTTTACTGTTTGGGGTTATAATTTGCTAGCTCATCTATGTCATTCAAGATAAATGAAAGCTGGGATGCTGCTTTAGCTAAACAGGTAAGGGTACTTGTTTATTTAGAGATAATGCTGTTTGATAAACTGTACTTAATAAGCAAAAGAGAGAAATAATTTAGTCCTTCAGTGTCATAGCTCAAAATAAGTTCCAATTGTTTTGAGGTTTGGATTGAACTGCACAGTACTCACAGGCTTACCATCAGCACCAGCAAGACCTGGTTTGCCAGGAACCCCAGTTCGTCCTGGCTCTCCCTAAAGAGAGAATAAAAATGCAAATATTAATACTTACTAACCTCATTCCAACATATTAGAGTTTTAGGAGGTAGGGTACATCAGTACATTAACTTATACAGTTAAGCATAAACATATAAACATATTTTTAGGACAGAGTTAACTATGTAGGTTTGTGTCACTAGTATGTGTTTGACAATTTATGTAGTCACAAAAATAAACAAATTAAGCTCTTAAAAAGACTACTCACTGAGACATATATTCTATAGTATACCAATAATTTAGTACAAATTACAATTCAATACCTCAGACATTTTATTTATAAGTCTTTCCTACATTAAGTTTATTGCACCAGCTTCCAAATTAAAATGATTTAGAACCAGTGGGGGATGGTGTTTTCTAACATATGGAAACCTGTGATCACCTAAGATCACTTAATGCAACTGATTTGGGAATTTTATTCCTCTCTAGTGGAGTTGTAGTGACTTGACCTGCCTTTTACAAAATAGTATACTGGATTTTGGAATGGCACATGTAGTCTGATCACTTATCTGATCCGAGCATGGAACATAGCATCAATTGTCTCCTTAAAAAATGTAACACCAAAAGTGAAACCAAGAATACATCACAAAGTAAATACAACCACAAAGGCTGTGTAAACATGTCTTTTTTTAAATTAACCTGATGACAAAAGCGTGCCATTGCTGCGATCATTAAGAAAAAAATTAAGTGGGACTAACAAAAATCACATAAAATGTCTTGCAAATAAATACAAGACATTGGATATTCTTTGTAACTGTGCAAAATGCACCACCCACACTACATTCATTGTCATATGTCCGAAATCATTTATCCAATTAGAATTAGCCTGTCCTCCTTTTTTTAATGCATATTCATTTGCTTAATAGACTCCCAAAGAGACAAGCTTTAGCGAGTGTATATTAGTGTCTGGTGCAGATTTTGCCTGCTGTGCTGCTCTGTTTACTGTTCAGTAAGATATTGATCATTGGAGTTGCTAAAATATTGAACCAAGGTTAAATAATAGTATAGACACATTGCTAAATGTTTCACTACCATATTCTAATGAAATTTAAGGGAAGCCAGACACTGAGGGGTCTTGAAATGATAGCCTGTGCTTATGAATGGTGGAAAAAACAGTTAAACATTTATTAAGTTCATAAGTTTAAAATTCAAGGTCAATCAAGAGCAGTTTTTTAATACTAGGGAAAAAGAATATTTCACCTTTGGGCCTTGAGTACCAGGTGGCCCAGGTGGACAAACACACGGCTCTGGGGTTGGATCAATATCAGCTGGTCCTCCAGCACACTATAAGCACCACAAAGAAACTTTCCGTTATGCCATGCTTTTCAAACTCCTACAGTATTTAAATAGCACTATAGTACATTCCACTACAGAACATAATTCAGCATGTTATTGTCAGTTATAAAAAACAGATATTTCTGGTCCTAAAATTTGATTGCCATTGTTTGAGGCCTTTGTAAAATACTGGACACCAGACACTCATGACCGCCTCACCCATATCAATGCATCTTTTAAGAAATGGAAATATGTAAAGTAAAATGTAAACATAAAAGTAACATATTGGGTGGCTTAATAGTGAATAAATGTAAAAAGTAATATGATGTAAAAAGCAAAGTGAAAAAGACAACGTCAGATGTTTGTTGCTTTCAGACCTGGTGGGATGAGACTACCAAGACTACCAAGACTACCGAGACTACCAAGACCATTACTGTTGGTCTTGGAAAAGACACCAAAACAGAGCTAAAATAAATTTTGTCATTTTTATGCTACAGTGAAGAATAAAAAAGATGAATTGTATGCTTTTAGCAGCTATATTGGCTTATGTACAGGATTTAACAGGTACCTTAACAATCTGCCCCTTAGTGCAGAAGAATGCATTAAGAATGCATTGAAAGTTTATTCCTAAATAAAAATGTTTATAAATGTTGACCACCATTTTATAAAAGCAAAAAGCCACTCAAGTTCATGCGTTACTGCAATTTTATCACCACCACAACCAAATGAAATCATAATCATATCATAATTATTTTATATATATTTTAGATCGAGTTTATGGCTTTAGCATGCACAGTGCACTTATTTAACTTGTCAAAATGACAAGGATGAATATGATAAAGAATAAATCCTTGTTCTGTGTGCTATGTTAACTCATTACGTCAACACATCACATCACATATTAGTCTATTTTAAACTATAACATAATTCATGCAGTCTTACCTGCAACTGAAATGAGCATAATGGTTACCTTTTAAAGCAAACAAAGCAACAGGCCAAAACACATACCTCTCCATCCTACAAATGCACAAAAAACAAACTACATAATCAGAAATACAGTATTATTTAAAGAATAGTGCAATGCTGTGGTTAAATGGAATAATGTGTCATTCCTAAAAGTTCTGCTGTGGAAACAGTGATGTCCTGGATTAGGCAACCAGGGCCAGTAAATTTAGTCACAGAGAAGCAACCAAAAAATAATACATGACTGTAAATTATTAACACTTGCATAGCATGTGCAACTAAAATGGCCACAAAATCCATGTTTTATGTAAATATATTACTAATAATAAAAAGCCATTGTGAGACCTTGCATATGAAATGAATCATATAACTGGTATCATAGTTACATAGCTATTGAATATACTGGAAATAATAATAAGACTTTAATGGTTGGAATATATTAACCTAAGCCAAATAAAAATATCCAAGATTCTTGTACTCACAACTCCAGGTATTTCACAAGCAGTCTCTCTGTTATTCTGCTCAGGGTCACAGTAGATTCGTAGTTTCTGTATTTCAAACTGGTCAGAGATAAATACGTATGAATAAGCATTCAGTGTATTGTTGTAGTTGAAAGCAACTGATATTAATTAAAACGATCCAGATTCCATCAATTTATCTTATGAATTGAAACAGTTTCAATTTTAAAATACTCTTGTCATGTCTTTAAAGTCTGAGCCTTCCATAATACAGGTACTATTTGCAAAACACCTGCTTTCCCCTAATAGTCTGATCGCTAAGGTCATAAAATGCTATTGTATTAGTAAATCATAAATAATATATATGAGAATTGAAAGCTGGATGCAGTGACATTAATACACAGCACACATACAGCAATGTATAACCAAAATCTGAAAATGTTGTGATGGTATGCCTTTTACTTTTTTGTTTTTTACTTTGACTTAGGGCTAGTAATGAGGTAAAAAAACAAGACTGAATAATGATGTGCTTATAATAAGGTGAAGTCAACAGTTGATTGTAATCATTATTTGGTACAAAAGGAGCATCCAAAAAAGGCTCCAATGAGCAAAGATGGGCAAAGGATCAAAAGCATTTGTCAACAAATGCACAAGAAATGTATTGAAATTTTTAAAAACATTTTTTTTCAAAGAAAAGCTGAAGGTATTTTCATATCTCAATCCTCACTTTTATTGACTTTTGACCTGCTTTTTATTATTGTGCTGCAAAATGCATGGACATCCGTGGAAAAGATGCTTTAAAGGCAGCTTATGTGTGTACTTTATTTATGTACTTATTGCTGTCTATAACAGTCTGGATGGTAATTTTCCTCTAAATAAAGTTCTTTAATAATGATTTGTCCGAACATAAAACACATTTCCACTAATTGTCCATCTCAGATGCCTCCAGAGAGAGTCCAGAGAAGTCAACAACACTTCTGGACACAGTTAATTTGTAATGTAATATGTAACACTTTTTTAGGCTTGTGCCTTTGCCCTGTACAGTCTGAAATTCCTCCAGATTCATTGACTCGTTTAATGATATTATACACTGTTTATAGTGAACACTGAGAAATATTCCAATCTTTCTTTGAGGAACATTGTTTTAAACATTTACACCATTTTCTCACACGTTTGTTGACATAACGGATATTTCTGGCCATCTATGCTTATCAAAAGACTTTCCTGTATACTGATTTTGTTCAAAATCCTGATTTTACTTATCCTATGACATCCCTGGTAGATACTTGCTTAACTTAGTACTAGCCCTAAATTGCTCCCATACCAACTTTGCAGAATGTGTTGCAAGCCGGAAAAAAACATGAAATAACCAGAGTTCATAATATCTGCAAGGAATTAAACGTCAATGTAAGGATTGATATTTTTTTGGTCCATCCCAACTTTTTGTGATTTGGGATTGTACATAACTATGTTGAGAATGTTCCTAAGAGGTTTACATATAAAAACAGACCAACTTGCATAACTGCTACAATGTTTAAACACATAATAATTATAATATATGGTAAATTTCCAAATGCCAACAAAAATCATCCAGCATCCATCCATTTCAATTGATAATTGGTGTACCCCCATTGCACTGCCTCCATTGCCACTAATGTGTATGAGTTAAGTATATTGTCATGTAGATGACACAGAAAAGTACTTATGTTCATATGAAAAGTGCAGCACTATGACATTTTTAGGTAAAATGCTGTGCTTTAGAGCATGTATGACAGTTCAGGAGTATTATACTGTTAAATTAATCTATTAAATATAAAAAATAGTTTGACAATTGCATTAATTAAAAAGTAATTCATTAAATAAAAGTATTTTATTTCAAATTGTTGGGAAACTTACCGGAACAGTTGTTTCTTTTCTGACATATTTCCCAACTTGGGTCTTTCCATTGATAAAAATGCCAACAGGGGGTTCCAGGGCCAATGATTCAATTTCCATATCATCAACATAAAGAGTGACATCTTCCTCTGTCACCAGAAGACGCAGCTGATGCCATCGTTCATCAAAAAGCTTCTGTGCTCAGACATTGAAAAAACAAATGAAATGCATGGAACAATACTAAGAAATTTGATTTTGCATGGAAATAAGTATTGACACCCTTTTAAATGACCTATGAAATTTAGCTCTGGAGCCTCCCATTTCTCTTGTTCATCTTGTTTAAAGTTCAGCTGCAGTAAATTCAGTTGATTAGGTATGAATTGGCCAATCATCCAAACCATGAAATGAAAAGAACTGCCAGCTCAGAGACAGGATTGTGTGAAGGCACAAATCTGGAAAAGGCGCCTAAATTTCTGCTGCACTGAAAGTTCCCAAGAGCACAGTGGTCACCCAATTTCTTAAATGGACTTTTCACACCTCTTCTTGACAGACACAATTGTGACACCTAAAAGTGTCTGTGCACGTACTTTAACATACTTCCTATTTATGAATGTAGTTAATGCAAAGTAAATCAATATTCATGAAGCAAATTGTATTTAAAAGTGTATAAAATAAACATCACACAATAAATAATAATAATAATACTTATAGCAGTACAAAATACATGCAAAACCTTTCTCTTTATTTTGACCTGCTGTTCATAGCTGCAACAGATATGCATTTTGAATGTTTAATGTAAATTCAAATTTAAATGTAGAATTTATATAATTTCTTATAATTGTTAAAACTTGTTAAAAATGGTTGATCTTTACTGCAGGGATCCCCTGCTGTCTGAACTATACTGAGGTCCTCATGATCACTTTTTTCACCATTATGTGTCATTTTAGGTATATAGATAAATAGTTTACTCACACAATTTATTCAGGTTTGTAAATTGTTCATAACCCTGCCCCTATTTTCTTTTTGTTGTTTTTTTATGTTTTTGGTACTGTGATGCTCTTAAAGTTTCCTTTAAGACTAATTAAGTGTTTTCTGATCTAATCTTAAATTGAGCAGACTTTGAGCTGACATTTGTTAAATGATGCTTACCTGTATAGCACTTAGTACATTTGCTTGTCATTTCTGACAGTTAGCCAATGCTTTGTTGTGGTTGTTGCTGCCATATAATAAATTCACTAAAGTATAAGGATGATTCATTGAAGTATAAGGATGATTTATAACAGTCCGGTAATCAATTTAATTCAATTCAATTCAAATTTGATTTGTATAGCGCTTTTTACAATAGACATTGTCACAAAGCAGCTTTACACTGATGTATAAACAAGTGTCACAAATTGAATTCTATTTGTCCCTATGAATTCTGCATTCATTTCTGGGCCTTTGTCAGAAACATAGACCCCTGTTTTTTGCAATTAATTTTACAGTACAAGAACTACAGCAGTGTTCATGTATGCAAATTACATACAAAAGCAACGCAGAGTTATAGGAAATCACAGATAATTGTGATAAAAACTTGGTGTACAGTTAGTAGGTTTTGCATAGAGAAAGCGGATAATCTATTTATTAATAGAATGAATAGTTATATGATGAAGGTATATGAGCAATTATAATGTGTAATTCTATAAAATGAAAAATAATTTAAATTTAAAAATAATTTAAAATAATTAATATTTACTTTTGCAGGTGTCTTAGTGAAAACTACTGTCTGTGTTCCACTTAAGGCCGCGCTTGTCGTGGTGAACATCACTGTTCTATCCAAGCCGTTTAAAGTGACTGCCATTTGAGGTTCCCCATCCATAGTCTGTATCCTCCAGAGATCCCAGTCTTCTGTCAGGACAGAGCCCTTGTATTTAAGTGTGGCAACAAATACATAAGATGGTGGAAACCCATCAGGAAACAAAGCCCTAGGGAAATTAAAGTGAGGTTAAAGTTAATTCATTAAGCTAAATGATTAGAAATTATGCACCACAAAAGCATGTGCACTTTCTGCAGACCATACCTGGTATTTTCTGTTAAATCGTCACGAATGGTCACTTGGTAGGCTTTGGTTCCATGATATGACCCTTGTGTCCGTTTGCCTTTTTTAGCCAAGTTTAGGTGAAACAGAATATCAAATCCCTTTTCCTCTCGAGAGTCAATCGGTATTCTTGATGGACACACAGTTTCTATGGAATATTCCAAAAATAATCATTGATACATTGCAGTATTGTACATTGAATTATGATACATTGCATTATTGGTTTGTGGAGTCATTACAGTTTTTCAATTTTCATAGATAATGAAATGGCATTTCCTGTGCTACCAGGAAAAATGCTAAACATTCAAGCAATGCTTGCTTTCACATCCTTTGACCTTGGACTGAAATGAACCAGCTGTAGTAAAACTGCTTGGCATGGTACGCTGGTGCAAAAATGCAAGCTGGATAAGGGGTCATCACAGACATTACGAAAAACAGATGACCATTAACTTTAAAATCTTTATTAGTTTACTCAGAGATTTGAAGAACATTTCTTCAAATATACATCCCCTAATAAGATAAACATGGGAATTTAAAACAGGGCCAAAGATGGACAAAGGGTCCACAGTTTGTCAACAAATGCGTGAGAAAAATATTGAAATGTTTAAACACTGATTAAGCAAAGACAGGTTGGAATGGATTGGCATATTTGTACAGTATATTTTATAATTAAAAATTTCAAGTTATTTCAATGCATACATGGCAAGGGCACAAGCCTAAACCCTTAGACGGCGCTGAATCAAGAACTGTCATTCATCAATAGCTGATATAACCACGTGGGCAAGGGTTTACTTCGGCAAACCTCTTCCAAGCACTACAAAAGAGAGTTACATTTACAAATGCCACTTGGAACTTTGTAGTGCAAAAAACTTGTCCAAAACTTTACTGTATTCACACATTGGGAAATTGTATTAAAGTCAGATAAATCAATTTTCCACATCATTTTGGAGTGGATGCTGTGTGCTCCAGACCACAGACAAGAAGGATCATCTAGACTTTATCAGCAACAAGCCCAGAACCCAGCATCTGCCACAGAATGGGGTTAGGGCAGTGCCCATGGCAAAAGTCATTTAAACATGCATGATGGCAGAAAGAAAAGTAAAAGTAAATATTGCCTGCCTATTCCCAAGTACATGCATTTACACATAAATATTTTTTCAACAGGACAATGAAAACAACATGCTGCACACAATACAAAGGCATGGCTGTAAAAGAATAAGGTATAGGTACAGGACTGTCCTGCAGCTCTGATCTGTTCCCAACAGAAAATGTGTGGAGAATTCTGAAAGCAAAAATGCATCAAAGACAACCCCCTTCTGTTGCACATCTAAAGATATGTTCGCAGGAAATGTGGGACAAAATGAAAAAACTGAAACATTAAGCTGTTCCAAAAATCTTGTGTGAATGCAGGCAACATTAAAAAGTGGTAAATGTTTTACTGCCCCAGATTTTCTTGGAGTGTGCTGCAGGAATTAAATTAAGTTGCCTAAACAAAACAGGGAATGTCTTCATAGCTAATATTGTAGTTACTTGGTATAATTCTTTAAATATATTTTATATTCTTAACATGCGCTCACAGAGCCCTTTATTAGGAACACCTGTATACCTACTCTGTCACACAATTGTCCAGTCCGGCAAGTGGTAGCAGTGCAAGGCTTAAAATCAAACAGATACGGTCAAAAATGATCTCAATGATTTTACCTTGACATGATTGTTGGTACCAGGACAGGTATGATTATTTCAATAAATGTTGATCTCCTGGAACAGTCTCTAGAGTTTACTACTCTAATGAAAACAAATAAAAAAAGAAAGACTACAAATAAAAAAGAAAGAAAAATAATTAATTGAGAGGCAGTTCCACCAGTGGAAAAACCTCACTTAACAGAGCGAGAGACCAACAAAGAATGGCCAGACTGCTTCAAGGTAATTTAAATAACCTTTGTGTACTTCTCTCTTTCTTAAATTGCCATGTGTCAAGCATTAAGGCAAGCAGCATGACAAAGCAGAAGACCATGAACAAAAACTGTTGTTTTTAAAGTGGGAATAGGTTCTCCAAAAGTGGATTGTAAAATACTATTAAAAAATCTCCTGATCTGAGGCAAACAGGTGTTAGGATCAGAATTAGGCACCAACAGCATGAATTCTTTTTGCTTCTTCCTTAGATCCAACTTGCCTTGTATCTACAATCGAGACTAGTTGAAATTGTGCAAAATGTTTCTTGGCACACCTTGGGCCTGTAAGCACATCTGCCTCCCTTTATGGCTACAATATACCTGTTTTCTAATGGTTTTACTCCCAGCATGATAATTTACCATGTCACAAAGCAAAAGTCATCTTAACTCATTTCAAGGACTTGCATTTTAGTGTTCCAAACTCCCTTCCCAGTCGCTGGATCTGAATCCAGTAGAACGCCTTTGGAATGTTGCAGAATTGGAGTTTAGCAGTGTGAAAGTGCACCTGAAACATCTTCAGGAACTGTGTGATGCAATAATTTTAAAGTGGAGCAGAATCCAGAATGGGAACAATGTAAAGTTCTCAAAATCTCAAAATCAATATTAGTACAATGTTCTTAAAGCGTCTAAGTTCTCAAGTTTCCACTTAATAATCACTGATTTTAACAGGACAAGGTGGATAATTACTACTTTAAAAAGCCGTGGAGACTTTCATTTGAAATAATTCATTTAGACAGTTTTCCAATAAGTTTGATTATTTATTAAATGGCCAATTAATTAATTGATACATTAACTATTAAATGTTAATTATGATTATGATTAACAGTTACTAGGTAGCAACCACAATTTAACTACGTAAGAAAATCAAACTGAGCAATAAGCTGCAACTGTTTTCACTACACAAAAGGGATGTCTGCACTTTAGAGCACCTAGCACCAGGAACTGCTTTCATTCATTGCCAGTGAATCCTACTGGAATTTTGCCGTTTGCTGGTAAACTGTCTTGAACTTAATATGACACTCTGTAATATACAGAGCTCATGAATGTAAGCCATAACTCTATCTACTGAGTTCATTACCCAAACCAGACAGAGTATGGTTTGTTGGTTACAGATTTTCATTTGCAGTCAAATACAGGTTACTGGCACCCAAAGTGCTGCAATTGCAAATATGAATGTGTGAGTGTGGATGAAGTGTGAAATGTGAAATGAAGTGTGGGCCAAAGCCTTATACTACCAAATCACTAGTAATTGTACTGTTGTTAAACTTTTCATTGTTCTTGAATGCAATACAATATTTTTTTATTATAGATATATTTAGAATAAATATATTAAATATATTATAAATATAATCAGCATAATAATTTGAGTTACAGCTGACTGTTATGGACATCTCCACAAGCTCGTAACTTAAACCCCATCAAGTATTAATGGGGGCATTCCATCTCAGCACTTATCTCGCAAAAGTAAGTACATCCCTCACATTTTTGTGAATAGTTTATTATATTTTTTCATGGAACAACACTGAAGATATGATGCAATGTAAAGCAGTCAGTCATTCATGGCTGTGTTGAGATATTTTGAGAGCACAGCAAATTAACAGTGTTATACCACCTGTATACTGACTACTTTACATTATATCAAAGTGTCATATCTTCAGTGTTGTCCCATGAAAAGATATAATAAAATATTTACCAAAATGTGAGGGTGTACTTAAATATTTTGAGATACTGTTCGAGAAAGCCAATATTCAATTACATTTCAAAATTCTTTTATGCATAGGCTGAAATCAAGCCGGGATAATTTCGCACATAGTTGGGGAGTCCATGGGTGTATGAGAGATTACAGCAAAAGTATTTTAAACTCGTCGAGTTTTGAGAAAAATGCACAACAGAATTTTGGAACTCACTGGCACCTGGAAGGCTTTTGGAAGTTTTCAAAATGTAGTAAACTGTTGCTGGAATGCAAGGTCAAACTGATCGCAAAGCAGTGACTAGATGTAGGTTTTACTTTGTAGCTTTGCTCTGCAATGTTTGACCTGCTGGTGTAGATGTAATTACCATATTTACTTTTAAAACACCCAATTAGATATAGATTTCTCCGAAACAAAGCCTTTCCAGTTTTGGAAAGAAGATGTAAAAGGCAACAAATTAGTCATGCATCACATTCTGGAAGGTTAAATAAATCTTTCACTACAGCTACAACCGCAACAGCAAACTCTCTTCCCATCAAAGGGCCCATAAAACATTTTTTTCTATATTAATATTTATGAAAATCAGTGCACACCGAGTGCGAGCTTGGGTCCAAAGTAAATAACAACCAAAATAGATTATGATGTTTCATACCTTCACAGAGCTTTTGTCTAATAACTTCACGAATCTTGGAGATGGCTTTGTAGTCCTCAACGTAGAAAACATAGGTTGACGATGGCTTGTTGGCAATCGTTTTCAGTTCTGCCTCCTCTGTTTCAGATCCAACGCCAATTGCAAAAAGTATTATCCCTTTTTTCCTTGCTGAATCTGCAGCTGCCATGACAGCATCTTGTGACTTCCCATCTGTAAGAACCACTGCAATTTTCGCAACCCCATTTGGGCCACGCTCAGATAGAGCAAAGAGCTTGTCATTGGCAAACTTAATGGCTTTTCCAGTGTTGGTGTTGCCCCCCATGTATTCTATGGACTCCATGGCTTTGATGATGTCTTGGGTTGAGTGATGCATTCCAAGCGGTATGTGTAAAAAAGGGTCATCACTGTACTGAACTACCCCAATCTGGGTGAACTTCTGACCAATATTAAAGCTTGTTGTTATGTTTACTAGCCAGCGCTTAACTATCTCGAAATTGGTGTCATCCACACTCCATGAGCCATCAAGTATGAATACTAAATCACTTTGGGCTGTTCTACAACCTGGAAGATCATAAAGAGGCATGTTCAATTGATCTTCAAGTGCAGATATCGATTTAAAATACAAAAACCATTAAATGAACTGTACAAATGTGAGATAATTAAGTAATGCTATCTGAGACAGACTTTCACATGCAAGGATTATGAGAATGACAGAATTATCTTACTTAATCTCATGTCCTCATCCTGGGCTGTACAAAGTAAGCAAAAAAACATGATGTCGAGACACCAAAAGGCAAAAAGCACAGATTTCATTTTGCAATCCATGTTCCTGAACCAGCAGGTCCCAGTTTTGCACCTAAAGACAAAGGATGCAATTTAATAGATTAATAGAATCATATTTTACATTTGCTATATTGCAAACAAGAAAACCCTGTATTTTTGAATAGACCTCCCAATAATGTGATTGTGGTGGCCTAGTGTTTAAGGTACTGAACTATGAACCAGAAGGGTTCAAATCCTACCTGAATAATGTAAAATGTAGTTAACTGAGTATACACAATAACTGTAGTGTTGTTTTAAAAACACATTTTAAAACGGTACATTTTTAAAACACTTTGGCTACATTTTACAAGACTTAACTAAGCTGAATTACATTTTGAGAGATTTCATCTAACTTTGACTCCTTTGGCAAACCACATATTTTATTGTGGTTTCCAGAAGGAGAATGAATTGCAGGCCTAGAAAAAACACAGTTACAAATGAGGAACAGATATTTCAGTTTCATGTTTTGGCACACTGATCATTCTATCTGTAGTCAGACCAAGATGAACTTCTTTTATTAGTAGTAACTGCAACTCAAAGAGCTTAAACTCATCTACCTCTTTCTACTTAGCAACATTGGATGACTGATCTGTTATATTAATGGGGCAAACCACTCTCTGAAGATTAAAGCATGGTCTGTTACTCTAGTGCGTTTCCAAACTGTGTGTGTTGTCTGGGAGGGGGGCAACATTGGAACATCCTCCACCCCTTCACCCCACTATTTTCGGAACTAGGTATGTAAAATTCTTTGCCAATCACACACGTGGAATCCATTTACAGAGCTATAGATTGAAATTCCAGTTTCTGGAAGGTAAGCAAGCACGTGTTCATTTTCTCAAGTTCAATTCCACACCGATCCAAAAAATATACAGTTAGATTATACATTGTACTTATCCAGTATTAGTGTTTCCTGTGTGGCTACTTTAAAACAGTCTGGAGATTGTAGATATTGTATTTAATTCCTAACAGCATGCTCAGTTGGAAGAAATATTTCTGCACACTTTACCTGTTTTTACAATCTGCAATTTCTGCATGAATTAAACACAGTATTTTGGTTGAATCCAAATACAGTTATAATCATTATAATAGACAAATAAAATTCACTCAAATTAATAACACATACATATTTACTAACATCCTCCCCATAATTCAGGTGGAAGTGAGGTTATGGCTTGTAGATGTACCTTGCTCAATACAAAGACATGCTTCAGGAGCCCTAATTGGTCTGAATTCAGCTCTGGTGCCAGTCTTCCTACAAGTGGGAACCCTGCAAAGTTCACACCAACCAGAGGTGGTACTAGGTTGTCATCTATGGATGAGCATCTGGATTATTTGGTTCTGCCTTTCTGATAGAGGGTATGAGGCTGTCTAACTAATTATTAAACCAGTGGCCACCAAGTAAGGTGGTCAATTAAAAGAAACTTGCAACTTGCAAAACATGCAAACTGAACTGTTTATCATACAATTTAAAAATAGACAAAGTAAAATTTATTTTTGATACATTAAAATTCTAGCAATATTTAATTTAGGTACAGTCCTGTTTAAAAGTATTAGGCCATCATTAAATTTGTTGATTTAGCAATGGTATGGTAAAACATTGTGACTTGACCGAACCCAAAATGCTTAAACTTGGCTTTGTCCCATAATACTATTTTTCATTGATCTTCATTCAAATCTTTGTTAGCGTTAGCATATTATAGCGTTTCAACCCTGATCTCCTTTTGAAAATAATTTCTTGACTTCTACCCTTCCAAAAAGACCATTCATGATCAAATCTTCTTCATACTGTAGAAGGGCCGACTTGGTATCCAAATGAAGCTGGCAGATGCTGCTATTGCTCAAGTGTAAGGGGAGGGCACACTAAATACTTGCCACTGAAGCTTAAAGAAGCAGTTACATCTGGGTTTTGTTTTCTGAATTTTGTAAACATATTCTATTAAAGGGAATAAGATAAAATATATATGTCATTATACCATTGCTAAAACAATAGTTCAGTATTTAAATCTAATCTAAAACTAATTGGATCTAAAACTAATTGGCCTAAAACTTTTGCACATTACTTTAATGGTTTTAATAGTTTAATAGTTTTATTTGAATTGCTGAGATCATCTACCTACAAACTGGTTTGCATTTCATTTAACCATGTCTGTACTGCATGTGTGAAGAAATCTCATCATAAGGAAAGTAGAAGCTGACTAAGCATGCCCACACCTTCAAACCTTCAATGGGCCAGTAGTGTATTTTTCGATGACCAATGACAAAACGACAGAAAACTATAATAGTTTGAAATGAAAAACAATGAATTCTGGTGGATTCTGATGGATTATGTGAATAATGTCCACCCCAGTGCAAATGTAGGCACCCAGATCCCCCTGACCCTGACACCAATCACACAATTGTGCGATCACAACCACAACGGTGGTGAAAAACTATAGAAACTATAGAAAGAGTAACAGAAAAAAAACAATGAATCTGAATGCCAGCTAGCCAGCATTTACTGCCTGTTTGGCTTCTTTCCAACTCCTTTGCTTCCTATCAACAGGACCAGACACTATTAACAGGTTCCAAGTCAGCATAAAGAAAAACAGTAATGTAGATGGTATGTGTTTAAATACTCAATTACCACCTAAAATTCCTGTTTATGTTCTATTCGCAACATGACATGGACATCTTTGTGAAACATGGCAGTACGCACACTGTCTTGTTTACAGGACTATTTCCTTAAGAACGGCTGTATCTGTTGGGATTCATCCAGATGTGAAGGACAAGATACCACTGTCGAGAAGCTGATTCCTCCCTGTCTTCCAGATGAGGTATTGCTCCCCATGTTCACTGCTCACATGCCTTAAAGGAATGTTATGCGGTTTATTTTTAGAACTGTTTGGACAATGTGTGCAATAGCTCTTCTTTCTTATTAACCATGTTTGAAAGTGTATTTGTTACATTTAAAGGTCATGTCATTCCAAAGTCACCAACTGCTATTATATTGCTCATCAAATTAGGGGATACCCCACAATGAAATATTCCATAATGAAACATCCCCTATTTTTGTCAGCAGAGCACTAAACTTTAGAGGAAAATGAATAACAGTTAAGTTCACCAAGCAGCAATGGAAAGCCAGGCATATTATCAGACAGCCCAGTGAAATGATTTCAAACAATCAAAACTGTAAATTTACCATTTCACTAAGGAACAAACTATTCTAGACATCCAGGGGATTTCCACTGTTCTCTACATCATGCAAAAGCAGAGAGCTCTTTTCTAATGCTGACAGTTTTCTTTTAATGGCAGTTCTATCACAGGAACCTCCGGGATAGATAAAACATGCCTGGTGATATCGTGATAAGCTTTTGCTATGTTGAATTGTTCATTGACAAAACACTGATAAACCATTCCATTCATTCTTCATATGTAACAGTGACCCAAAACAAGCAACTGAGAACTACACCTAATGTTTTCAGGATGCTGGCATAGCAAAGGCTGTCAGGCTATTTGAAAAGTGTATGCTGAATGGTTTGTAGGGAACTTGAAAGCACAATATTTTAGTCAGAAGATGCAATACACTTTTGCATGCTGTACACAACCATGGAACCAGTAATAATACCATATTGACCATAGCCAGAATTATGACAAATTAAGAGCTCTAATAACTATTACAAAGTTTATATAATACACAATCTCAGCGACTTTCTTGCCAAACTATATATACAAGTTTAAAAGGGATTTTTTTCTTTACCAGAACTCAAGCAAGATTCCTGCTGAATGAAGTCCCTCTTACCCCCTCATAGGTGTTTCATGGTCGGTTCTGCAGAGTGCTAGACTGGTTGGGTTTGAGAATGCTGCAGAGTCACAGATGTTGCTCCAGTGAATGAGCCTGCCCTTTCTATCTGCTTTCCAACTTTTGCTCTCTCTCTATCTCAATCTCTTCTGGAGCAGCCATGCTCAGTTTTCAAGGGGTGGAAATGCACAAACACACACACACACACACACACACACACACACACACACACACACACACACACACACACACACACACACACACATACACATACCCAAAGCTTAATAAAATTAAATTAGACTGGTTACATGATTCAGAAGTAAAACAATAGCCTGATTAACAGGAACCTATGCCTGCAGAGAAAATTAATACATGGGCAGTAGATTAGATAAGTATAATGCTTTCATTCCTTGATTGCATATTAAGTTAAATATTTAATAACAACACTGATGGCTGACTGTTTCTTGGAATTTCCTTACTGATAAGAGACATAACTCATGGTGCTCAGTGCTGAGCTGAAAAGGAATTTAAACAGTTAATTGTACCAAACATACAATTGCAAATCATAAACAATTTGGGATGGTGGGGGACAAAAACCCTAAAAACCCTAGTTGGGATGGGGGCTAATTTAGAAGTAGTAATGAATTTAAAATAATGATGTGATTTAAAAAAAAGTGATCATGATTTATACAAAGTCCACAAAAGGTACTTGATGGTCCTTGCCTTCTTTGTTGTGGAGCACACAGTGTCTATTTTTCCAAACTGGAATACTGGTTCTTCTGTCCACAATACTCGTTTAAAACGTGTGATGGACCATCTCTGGACCCAGAGAAGTTGAAAAATGGATGCTGTGTGCTCTGGGCCAAAGACAAAAAGGGTCATCCAGGCTATTATCAGTCTGAAGACCAGGGTCTGACATAGTATGGTGTAGTTGGCCTGTTCTGTTCTGTGATGTCAGCATTAATGCAGAAAAGTACATTGAGATTTTAGGGCAACATTCCTTCCTTCAAGATGACATCTTTTACACAGAATCTATGCATTTATCAACAAGATTATGCCTAACAAGTCAAACCATATAAGAAAAAAAGTCAAATATAGAAATCTCCTCCAGTCTTTCTTTGAGTAACATTTCAATAAGTTTCTTACGCATTTGTGTAGAATTTGGAGATAATCTGCTCATCTTTGCTTATTAAATACTCCTGGATGCTGATTTTGTTCCAAAGTATTATTACATTCACCTGTTGACATCGCCTGTTTGAAATCACTTCACACTGCATTATTCAGTTTTATTTTTAATTCATTATTAGCTCTAAATTGCCCCTGTCTTATTTTTTTGGAATGTGTTGCAGACCGGAAATGCAGTAATGGATGTTTGTTAACAAGTTAAATTAAGTTTAGCAGACAAAAGATGAAATACCATGGGTTTGCACGTCAACATAAATGTAAGGAACAGTTCCATCCCATTCTAACTTTGTGTGATTTGGATTTACATGTGTTATCATGACATTTTAATACAGCTCCATAAGAACAGTATGACAGTATTCAGTGGGCCAATTAGGGTTCATTATTATGTTCAGTGTGATATGCTTATTTATGATTGGCAAAAATGGGAACTGAACCTGAAACCATTTAACATGACAGCATGTATGATTTCCAACAAAGCACACTCCAGTGTTCTGGTAATCTGTCATGTTCCAGTGATTTCTAGGCAAAAGCATAGTGCATAATTAAATATTTTCCTTTGCCTGCTTCACATAAAGTTGTAAGTATTTTATTTATGTACTTTAATACAATTTTTATTCCTTACTTTATTCACATATTTCTTTATATACACAATATCATTTGTCTTAGTGTCACATAACTGGATTCTTACAATGTCCAAAAAATGCTTCTCTTCACCCTAATTTGCAAGAGGCAAAAAGCAAGTTAGAGCGCTACTGAAAAATGTAGCATAAGTCTAATTTATTATCCATTTAATTGTCCAACATCAAACAGCATCCAAAATATGATTCCTGACCGAAAACCTATGGTCATTTACGGATGTAGAACAAATTGTATGTTAAAGAAATCTGTTATTTATTCTGTCATTACATTAGCAATCTTTAAAGGAAACCCTTTATAAAACTGAATATATAAGAGACTTATATGCTTCTTAACAAAATTAATATAACCATTATCATCCAGTCCATCCAGTGCATGTAAACCTGGGGTACAAATGTACATTTTTACAATTGTTTAGGCAAATTAACTCCAACTTTTCTCCTCAATGATGAACAGTTGTTGTTCTGTACAGTCCCAAGTGCTGTTCATAATAAAGCAGATCTAGCAATGGTAAAAGTTTACTCAATGGTTATTGATACCATGATTGATTTAAAAAACAATTAGTTTAAACCAAAGTCTGTTGAGCCTGGGGACTCCTCTCAAATGGTTCAGGGTAATTGAAATGTTCTGCTGGTAGGACTGTATATTTCATTCACATTAAGAGTTGGCAGAGTCATTACTCTAAGGTGAAGGTTATGGTTGTTTCCTAAAATAAAAAAATATCAACAGGGTGAGACAGAAATTAAATGATTAAATTCAGTGTGGATGTGTAGTTTGGACTTACGTGCCTATCGATTAAGTAAAAAAACTGGGCAATATGCATGAAAACATGAAATGTTCAAGCTCAAATTAACAGATGCTTTTTTTCTGAGAAATAAATTGTTTTGCTGGATATTGAATCAATCATTCATATTTTACTGCTCTTTGTACATTGTGCATGGTGTATAGTACTGTGTAAATGTCTTAGGCATTCTACATTTTTCTATTTTTATTTTTCTTATTCCTTAATTAAGTTTTAGTGGTCATTAATTATCAAATGTAGTCCATCTACGTTTATACATACTTTGTAAGTAACCTTTACTCTGTTGGCTCATGGCCAAGACCCTAATGGAACCACCGTGCATCAGGTATTATTTGGGTGGTGAATCGTTCTTAACACTACAGTAACACTGATGTGATGGTGGTGGTGTGTTAGAATGTGTTGAGCTGGTACAATTGGATCAGACAAAGCAGTGCTTATGTAGTTTAAATTCATTGTTCACTGGACATTCTTAGTTGATGGACTATTTTCAGTCCAGCAGACAATTGGGTGTTTTAAAACCCCAGGAGCTCTGTGGTGTCTGATTCATACACACCAACTCAAAACACACTACCACCAAGTTAGTGCTAATAATGATCCTGACCATTAGAGAACAGAGTAAAATTTGCTAACAAAGTATGTGAAAAAGAATACCTAATAATTTTCTATAGTATTGTATATTCGCTATGATCTTATGTGAATCATAAATTTCATGTCTCTGTGAATGTATTTATTTAGCTATTAATGGGCTTTAATCTTAAATCCTTAATGTTTTGTAAATTAATGTTATTTCATAAAAGCAAATCAAAAACGGAAGAGAAATTTACTGCAGTAGTTCACTGCTTTTTCTGCAGTGTAACAAAATTATGCATTGAATGAGAGAAACTTGTGTTTCCATGGGAGCTATTGGAGAAACCCCCCTCTGTTTGCTCTAAGTCTGATGGAGTTTCATGTAGAGACAAATAACAATTCTAGAGAACTTTCCACAAACAGCTCCACTGAGACTCTGTCTTACAGCGAAATGACACAATATTTATTGGGCTATTTCTTGGACAGGGGTTTTTTAAACCATTTTGCAGTGTTTCAACCAGATCTTTAACTCTTTTCTATTAATAACTTGCAATACTTCAACCTTAAATGTGTTTGGATTTATTCCTGACCATCTTCTTCAAACAGTGGTATACACAAATCAGCCAAAATGTTTAAAAGAACATTGTCTGTAATGATTTTAAGTACATGTTATGTGACAAATTAATGTCCACCTGAATGCCCGTTTCCAGGGTTTCCTAGTAAAACACTACCATCAGCATCACACTCCCTCTACTGGCTTGACTTCTTCACACAGTGTATCCTGGCGCCATCAGTTCTCCAGGTAAACGGTGTTCACTTAACGGACAAACCAGAAAATTGGGACTCCTTAGGCGAGAAACATTTCTTTCACAGTTTTAAAGTCAAGTTCTGACACTTGCTTGCCTCTTATAAATGATTTTGATGGGGTCAGGTGGACCACTGTCAGTGCATGCATCCCCACAAACCTTGTAGTTTAGGAAATGCTTCAATCAGTCTGACAATAACTAATTGTTCCTGGTTAAAGTTTCTCAAGTCTTTACTTCTGAATATTGCTCCCACATCCATCATGTCGACTAGAAGTACCATCTGGCCACTTATGGTAAATCACCAAGGAGCAGCTGTTAGAAGTGACTGAAACTTTATATGTTTTAATGTAATAATGGTTTATGGAAGTCATTACAACATTAGAGCAAAAGGCTACGTTTATTGAAGAAAATTGTACAACTGATAGGAGGCACTACTTACCCTGATATGCTGCAGCTACAAGATGAGATACAGTGGGGAATTAAAGGGAAACAAGTTCCGTATGGTATCCTGTTTTCCCAGATGTTGCTTCTGAACCTGTAGATCCTCATCCATCATATTATCAGTTGGGGCAGTGTGTTGTTCCACAGCAAAAAAAAGATTTGTCGCAAAAGATCATACAGTTGTCTGTAGCAATCCAGATTTCTTAAATAAAGGTCACTGAGACTGGCTGTCAGTGGCAGGACAAGACATGGGAATCATGACAACATATTTCCTTCTGCTAGGTGTCTGGAAATGGCTGAGAAGAGACGAGAGTGTGTAGTGAAGGTTCCACTTGTGCCTGATTGGTAGACAACAAAACTGTGAGAGCTGCTTGTGCTTGTCAATCAAGCGATTGTCTCTTCTGGAGATATGTCTGGGCCATCTGAAAACCGTTCACAATGTGTGTGCCCTCTGGAACCACTGCTTCTAACACCTCCTAACCACTAGGGCAGTACGGCCTAGATGGTGGGCAAGTCACATACATAATACATAATACATAAAACATCATAAAACCTTATATAAAACCCTCTTTTGTGAAGACCCAGTGTCTAATCAGAGTGTGTGTTTTTGTTAATGAGTATATATCTCAGATGGTAGCATGTCCTGTTGTAATGTTGTGCATTTTTGGTACCAGTACCATTACTCAGACCACATAAGTAACTCCTCCCTTCCTCTGGTTGACTGGGCATGCCATGCCTACCAAACTTTCCTGCTGATTACACAAGATCATAGAGTGACTGTTTACTTGACTGAATAATGCAGATACTTTCTCATATTCTATGTGGTATTATAATACATATTTTATTAGCATATACTGTAGCATTTATGCTGTCTTATATTTAATACTATAACACATCAAAGTATATTATAATATATCAGAATCTATACATATTTAAGTTTTATTTTATTTATTATATTTTCCTTAAGGCGTTGGTACTAGATAGTTTTAAAGTTTATTTGAGACAATGCCCCATTGGAAAAGGTACCATATGCATACCAAATGAAAAAATCATTTATTTACTGAATGTTCGTATATTTTAGGAATAGCTTTAAAATGTTAATTATAACTTTAAATTATCTATGTCAATATTTAATTATCAATATATTTTTATAAGCAAATAACACAACTCCAAAGATACCAATTGTTCCAATAGTTATCATCTGAATTGCAGGTACATTAGTTACAAACTTAAAGGCACGTAGATATAAACTTTCTCATAAGAAACAAAGGACCTGAAGCCCTGAACACATGCAAAATAATCTGTTGAGACCTTCTATCTATGTCTAACATAAAGACAGGTATATGTTTGAAGCAAGCCAAATGATAGCTGTAACAAAGTCTGTCACCATCTGTTTTGATGGTGAATGATTAGCAAATGATCCATAATAGTAGGCTGGAAGAAATCACAGTTTAATTGTTAGTCATATGTAAAGTCTCCACATTGCAGAATATCAATGCGCCTCTTAAATACTCCTAAAATTACTAAAATCATTTAATTTACACAAGAATGAAGTCAAGCTCCTTCCACAGCCTCCTATCAAAAAACTTTATAGATATCATGGGTGGTGTCTATTACTTAGTTGTAAATGAAAACACAGCTTCTTGAACTAAATTAAATAAAACAAATGTAGGATACCATTAGCTACTGAATTAAGGTGTGAGCCCAAACAAAATAAACAGTAGGACATTATATGGAAATGTGCGCAAACATTGGCAGATGCAAACATTTATTCTGCATTAAAGATTTATTCTGCAGTAGTTGTAAAATACATAACATTTAAATTTGTTCTTTGAGGTGATTGTGATAAGTAATTTTTGTTTACAGGGGACTGTAATATCCACTTTAAAAGTTTGGGGTTGAAAATATATTATCAGAGAGCAATTGCTTAATAGACTGTATTCTTAAAATTCAGTATTCAAACAGTTATTAGACATTTGATTATCCTAAGTGAGCTAAGGACATAATATGCTGTAAAATATCCCAAACATCTGTTGGGCGACAGCTATTTTTCATTTGAATTAAGGGACCAAAAACAAAGTCAAATCTCTGTTTTGTATTTGTCATTGTCATGCATTAGCTGTTTGTGAAGGTCTTGGAGTAAAAGTCTTCAAGGACAAATGGAGCTGAGAAGTGTATTCATGATGTAGTACAAATGTATTAAAGGTAAAAATGTAAAAATATTAAATCCACTTTACAAACCTGATATTAACAAGAGCAATTGTGTGGCAGGGAAACGCAGGTACTTTAGGAAGTCTGGATGGATTCATTATAACAATACTGGAAGACCTGTGGCACTAGGGACTTGAGTATAAAATGCTTATTATGTGTGTAAACAGTTTGTATTGAGATTTAATGTTTATTTATGATAACACAAATATCTTTAAAACATATATTTATAAAGTTTCTCAGGTGTCCTGAGACTTTTGTATAGAACTGCAAAAGTATAACGCTTTATAATTCTGTGAATAAGTTCAGTTTAGTTCAATTAGTTCTGTTGTACTGGATTATTATACAACTGCAGTTAATTAATAGACTTATGTTCGGCCTTCACCCTAAGACTGGCCAATCTGTTCATCTTAGCTTGATGATTAACATCATGGGCGTGTCCACGGCCTCTGTTGGGATGAAATCTGGGATGCTTGTGAGGACTGTGGTGTTCCATTGGTAGTCCTGTTGAAAATGGCACACCCTGAAGTCAGGCAAACTCCAGGAACTCCACGTAATCCAGGATGACCCCTCAGTCCAGGCCGCCCAGTATGGCCTCTCTCGCCCATCCGACCTGGATGACCATCATATGCTCGGCCAGGTCGGCCACGCTGACCTAAAAATAAAAGAGTTCAAACTCACTCAGCTCTTACACGTTGTCTCAATAAGTTGTTACATAACAGTCAGTTACAGAATTATTCCCACTTTTTGAAGTACATTGCTTCAGTTGAAAAAAGATGAAATTATGAACATTTGTACGAAAACTACAATTAGTTTAAAGGTCACATACATTTTAGAAGGGTCAATTTGGCTAATATGAAATGGCTCCACACAAAAAGAACCAAGACTGCTCTACCTGGGATTGAACCCAGGAGCATAATGCCGTGTGGCGCAGTGTTACCCACCGAGCAACTGTTCTGCCCCATTCATGCCTCATACAAAGTTACAAATATGTGGGGACACAGGAATTCCCTATGTCCATCACTGTAGAAATGTGTAGCGAATGTGTAGAAAATGTGAAAATGTTTGCATTTGGCAAACAATACAATTCAATTCCACTTCTATGCCAGCCCACTAATTAAAATGAATTCAATAAAAGGCTCTTCTTCGTACCAAACAAAACTGTTGTGTCTAAAGCTTGCTGGATGCTACTTTAACATTGTTGCCAATAATTATTTTCCATTTTCTTACTGAATCTTTGTTGCCAGAAAAGAATTTGTCATGTTGTTACTGGAACTTTTTTGCCCAATATTACTTGCCATATTGTTGCAGTGATTTCAAGCCAAAAAGTATGTTGGCAAAGAAGAATGCAAAGCACTCCTATAAGTCACTCTGGATAAGGGCTGTTGCTAAATGATGTAAAACTAAATGTTTTCCTTCAAATGCTATGGAAACCTTGTTATTAAAATATGTTGCATCGTGGACTCCATGACTTACCAGGGGGTACTTCAAGTTAAATAAATTGTCTGTCTCTACCTTCAACTGATTCATGTGTGAATTGCCCAGTTGTATCCAAAACAATAATCCAAAACCACAAATAGTAATAATAAAGTAATGTCCACACAATAAAAAATATTCATGGCTATCCCAGACTGTAAGTAGTGTCTTAATTACTCCACTGTATATTCATATGTATGAATCTCTCAAGTAAGAAGACTGAGCAATGTTACTTGGCAAAGATTGGTGGACACATAGGTTTGTTAAAATCTGCTGTTTCTTAGACTAATGTCAATTAAAAATTAGATTTCAGAGCCCTTACTCTGACCTACTTACATATCATTTGCACATAGTTTTCTTGTGAAAATATCCTCACACACACACACACATGTATATATATATATAATATTTTATCTAACTCTTTAATTGTATTAGGAACACTATCTTAACATCCATTTGTTGGCTAAAAAATGTTGGAAACATTCCTTTGATATTCTGTTCAGTGCTAACATAATTGCATCACACAGTTCACCATATCCTGAGTGTGTTCTAATGGATTCAGATCCAATGATTGGGAAGGGAACTGAAAGACACTGAATTCAATGTAATGTTTATGAAACAATATCAAAACAACTTTTCGTTTCAGCACAATGTCATGCTGGAAGTAGGTTTTAGAAGATCGGTAAATGGGAGAGATACACATGGTCAGCGATGATTGACTGGTATTAACAGGCTCAACGCATGCCAAGAAAACTCTCTTCACACAGTTGTACCACCGCCACCAGCTGGGATTGTTTATACAATTTGGATACATGAATTCAAACTGATGACACCAAATTCTGACAAAACCATCTGTGTTTCTCAGCAGAAATCAAGATTCATCAGATCTGGCTACCTCTGTCTTTCTGTGTCTTTCTGGTTAGTGTTGGGGAGCCAGTTCCCACTGCAGTATAAGCTTTGTGTTCTTGGCTGGCAGAAGAGGAATATGACATGGTTTTCTAGTATTGAAGTCTATCCACCTCAAGGTTCTATGTGTTGCACATCCTGAGATACTTTGATGATAACCACAATTTTACAGAGGTCATCTGAATTACCTTGGCCCATCTGCCACTCACGATTGAGATCAAATTGTCCCGTTGTGGTGATTCCTGCATGTTTTTGGCACTGTACTTGGGTACTTGCATGAATCAGTAGAGTGTATATATTCTGTAATTTATTTAAACTAAAGCAAAATTTGAGACTGAGATATTTGTTTTATCTGCAATATCAAACTGTACCAAAACATATCAAAGCATGCAGTATTTGCAGATTCACACCCACTTGGCCACATCCACAAGGTGGAACTTGTCTTCATTAAGAAGGGACTTAAAAAGCACAGTCATAACCTGTCATCTGTCATCAACTTTCTCTACTATTTATTAAACTGCCAGAATCAGTCAACTGTAGTTAAAAGTACTTCCAAGTGCTTTTCAGTCTTATTTTGGAAACTTTAATATTATTTTTTAAGAAAAAGGGAATGATTGTCATCTTGAAATATTTAAGTAGCCATATTGTTAAGCCAAAATTGCTTGCTGTTTGAAATATAGTGCACAATAAGGGTGTAAATGTGATTATTCCAGTATGTATATAGTGCACAGTGCTATTGGCTCAGTGGTAGCTGGAAGCAGTTGAGGGCAGGAGCTGAAGCTGCAGTGTGAAGGTCAGATGGTGAGGTCAGACTGGCATCATGACCAGGGTTATATATCTATCTGCACTCTGTAAATTTCAGGCTAGGCTGCTGACCAGAATAAGTGGGATTTTCTGCTGTACATAGTGAACTACATAGGGAGTAAAAAGTCATTATAAAGTCTGCTTTTATCTTTTGGTCAGAGCTCAGCTCACAGGTGCCATATCTCAGTTTAATTAAGCCCTGATCTTTACCAATTTATTACTCATTACCAGTGTGACAGTAGTTCTATATGAGTAATCAGGTGGTTCTACATGATCTATTTATAACATGGGTAAACAATTAATTTACATATTATGTATAATGCTGTACTTAACATTGGGACATTGAAGATTCCCAATGACATCACTAGATGTAGTAATTGATGTGTGCAGTGGAATTACCCTTCTTCCCTTGATCTCCAGGATACCCAGGTAAACCATAACCTTTATGACCTCTGTCTCCCTTCTCCCCTGGATCACCTGCAAGAAATGAATGTAGACTATAAAATTTCAACTGTTATCTGGGTGCAATGAGTGGTGTGACCAGGGAGAAAATCTGCTAAAATAATACAGACTTTTCATATACAGTGGAATTAAGTCATCACCCCTGTTTTCTCCACCTATGTTTATATTTAATCAATGATTAAAAGCATGACATAATCAATTAAATCTAATACAATAATAATTCATCAGACAATAAAGACATGGATAAACAATAAATAAGTTGAGAACCCTAACCTGTAAGGCCTGTTTTACAACTTACATTTCAGTCAGTGAATCAAAGCACTTTGGCAGAAACAGTTTTAGTTCAAAGTTTCTTATTTTAAGTATTTAGGGTTATAGCAGGTCAAGTTAGATAAGTTGTTCCATAGTTACACTAAAAGAAACACAAGACACAAGAAGTTATAGTTTAATGTTGTAGGCAAGCAAACTACGCATTTTAAAGTGAAACAGTTTCAGTGGACTTAATTTACTGTGGCTGAGGTTGGAAATCTGCCACAAGTCCAGTTGAACCTATAAATCAAATATATAGAGGTATTATACATATACTGGGCATGGGTAATAGACGAATACAATTTCATTCTTCAATTAGGCAGTTAGGAATATACAGTATCTCAGTATCTCTAAATCTGTATCTCAGTATATCAATATCTCATATATCTTTTCACAACACCGAAGATATGACACTTTGCTACAATGTAAAGTAGTCAGTCTACTGCTTGTATAGCAATGTAAATTTACTGTGCCCTTAAAAAAAGAGTACACCCCTAAGTGAAAATGGCCAAATTGTGCCAAGAGTGTCAAGATTTTGTGTGGTCAAGATTATTTTCCAGTCTGTCTTATCTATATTGGGCGTGAAGTTCACTCGAGCTCCACAGGTTGCCACTGGAATCCTCTTTCACTCAACCTTCCATTTGAGAATGCTCCACAGATGCTTAATAGGGTATCGGTCTGGAGACAAACTTGGCCAGTCCAGCACCTCTACCCTTATTGTCTTCAGCAAGGCAGTGGTCGCCTTGGAGGTGTGTTTAGCAGCCCAGTTTCTGAAGGGAAGGGATCATGCTCTGCTTCAGTATGTCACAGTACATATTATCATTAATGGTTCCCTTAATGAACTGCAGCTCCCCAGAGCTGGCAGCACTCAGCAGCCCCAGACCATGGCATTCCCACCACCATTCTTGACTGTAGGCAAGACACACTTGTCTTATCTTTGTCTCATCAGACCATAAGACATGCATGGTTCCAATAATCCATGTACTTAGTCTGCTTGTCATCAGCAAACAGTTTGTTTCTTGTGCATCACCCTTAGAAGAGGCTTCCTTCTGAGACGCCAGTCATGCAGACCAGCCTAATACAGTGTGTGGTGTATGGCCTGAGCGCTGACAGGCTGACCCCTACCCTTTTAACCTCTGCAGTAATGCTGTCAGCACTCCAATGTCTGTTTTCAAATGCCAACCTCTTGATATGACGCTGAGCATGTGCACTCAACCTCTGTCTGAATGGAACCTGTCCTGTTAAACATCTGTATGGTCTGTGTGTTATTTTAAAGGCACAGTAAATTTACACTGTTTTACAAGCTGTAGACTGACTATTTTACATTTTATTAAAGTGTCATATCCTCAGTGTTATCCCATGAAAAATGTGAGAGGGGTACTCACTTTTGTGAGATACTGTACATGGTATAACACTCCATGAGTGTGTGAATGGCCCTGTAATGGTAGCTTGGCAGAGCTGGCTTTGAACTGGCAACAGATTAACAATCAGCGATCCAAAGCTGTAACCACTGACTCACCCGTGCCATGAGCTAAGTATAATTCCCCAGTTTTTTTGTTCACGCAGCATATGCATGGGTCCTATTTGTTCTATGTTAAATGTTTAATTCTGTTTAATATAGTACGCTTTGCTGTTTATACAGTGTGTCCTTCTGTATCACGTTATTTTTTTTTACATTGTGTACTGTTTTAGTCATCCTTTCTTTCTTCCTTTCTAGTAATATCTAGAGGAGTCTCACATTTTCTATCCAAATTTAGTCAGATCCAATTTCCTAGTCACACATTTTTCAAGTAAAAAAAACTTTCACTTGAGGATCAGACTTCTGTGGTGCTGAAATATAATTTTCCACTCCAAATGCTCAGATTAACTCCAACACAACTTGAAACGTAGAAGTGATTTACAGGAACATACTGATCAGTGATAATGCACTATATAACACTACCACAGCTTATCAGTAACTTACTGTTCAAGGTACTTTTGTCAAATTCACAAACATTTCTAACAGTGTTGCACACAGATGTGCCTAGACAGTTTTATACCACATCTTTAAATATGAAGTGATCTTGACATTTAACAGCTCTGTACTACATAACTCTCACTGGATTACTCAGTTTTTCCATACATTTCAGTACATTTTGAAACCATATGTCCTCAGTGTAGATACAAAAAGAGCTTATATTTTGTTGTTTGGTTGTTTGAATCAAGTGTGTTTAGTTTATTTACACATTTACTGTTCTCATTACTTGGAATGCTTTATTACAATTTAATGTAACAGAGTGTTCATCTCTTGATTATTTTTTATATTTTTTTTTTAAAAAGGAGTTAACGCAACAAGATACTGGATTATCTTCTTCATATTTAAAATCCTTCATAACCAGGACATAATACCATACATAATTAGAAGAAGAGTAATGCTAACCAAAATTCAACACAGCACAGTTGATTTAAACTTAATTCAACTTAATTCAAACTTAATTGTTTATACAAGGCTCTTTGTAACCCATAAGAAGTAATGAAAATAGTATTAACCCATTCTTGACCCATTCTTTACACCTGTATTCTTATGTAATTAATGGTTAAAGGCATGAATAAAGCAAAAACATTTAATACAATAATAAAAATCAATTAATGCCTAAATAATTGTAATACAGTATAAAGGCATGAAATATGTGAAAATAAAATGAAACTTTATAGCTACTGAGGCAAATGCAAGTCTTATCACTGGAACAGCAGCACCGAAACTGAGGAGATGTCTGAAATCAGCTGAAGCCTGATATGATATACATATACATAAACTAATAATAAAATTATATAGTATAGCCAACACAATATGTATATGATTGCTCCCTAAGTTCTTCTCTTTCCTATTTGGGGATTTATGGTGATTGGCATAACCCACTGGTGCATTATCTCCACCAATTGTGCGAGTCTTTGAAATATTGCACCATAAGTGTCCTATTTGGGGTGCCCATGTTCAAAGTCATAATTTTTGTACGAATTTGGAAGTAAGAAAATAGTTTTGTGATATGTTCAAGTTGTTCACGTGAAGAGGTGTCTGAATTCCGGAATTCTACATTTAGGGTGACAATGAACTCGATTCATATTGCTAATTCTTAAACTTTTTGCCAGAGACAAACACATGATCCCCAGGCTGACCAAGGAGACACACGAAGTCTGGAGTCACAGGATGCTCTCAAATATCTGCAAGGACAAGTTTACTGCTATGAAGTACTAATCGGTAGACTGGGTATTCAAATTCCAGCTCCACCATGCTGCCACGATTGGACTCTTGAGCAAAGAAAATGTTCAACTAATCACCTTAAATGTAAATTGCATAAGGGTGTCTACAGAATAAATTCACTATTTACACAAACAGGATGTGGGAAGGAATAAGATATGTTTCCCACATACACTCCTAGAATATGAACCCTCATCTGGCCGGCAGTCCTTAATTTAAGCACAACCAGTGATATCTGTAGAGCTTCCAGTCAAGCCCCACTGAGACATAAATTTGAGTACCGGCTCTGGTGGGCTTATGTGTTAGACTGAAAGAACCTTTAAGCCTAGTTAAGACTTCCAAACCTGAGCAAACACATTAGATGACTCACTTGCCTGTTGGGCTAAATAATGAATTTATTATTTTTCCATTCCTGCTAAACTAAACCTAAATCTGAGGAAAACTTACTTCATGTCCAACTATCCTTTGGGTACATGTATTTACTGGTCACTTCATCAGGTACATCTCCCTTATTTCTAGACCTATTGTCCATTTTATCAGTTCACTTACTTTGTAGAAGCACTTACATAGTATTTCTATACTTATGGACTGTAGTCCATGTTTTTCCATATATTCTTTACTCTCTATACTTGTTCTCAACTGGTCAGCACCCTTACAAGACTACCAAAAACAAGGTGCTATGTGAGTGGTGAAACGTTCTCAGCACTGCAGTGACACTGATGTTGTGGTGGTGGGCTGGAGTGTGTAGTGCTGGAGTAATATATTGCTCCATCTTCTAGGTGTAAAGCCAGAGACATTAACAGTTTGTGTTAATCAGACTCCTGTACTTCCTCAGTGTTAACAGGATCCTGATGCCTGGATAATTCCATACTGATAGATTGTTTTCAGTCCAGCAGTGAAACTGAGTTGTTTAAAAAACTACGTCAGCACAACATACAATGACATGTTAAGCAAGTACACTACCTGTGGTGGTCCTATGGGGGTCCTGATTATTAAAGAATTGATTAAAGATGACTAACAAAGTGCATAGATAAACACATTATAGTGTGTAAATGTAGAACTACAAAGTGCATAAGTAGGGAGTGGGGAAAACAAGTATTTGATACACTGCCAAAGTTTTCCCACCTACAAAGAATAGAGAGGTCTGTAATTTTTTCCTGAAGTTCTTGACCAAGTTCAGCAGGGTTTTTACCCACTCCTCCATAAAGATCTTCTCCATATATTTTAGGTTTCGGGATGTCGTTGGGTAGTATTGAGTTTGCAAAGTTTCCAAAGATCTCCAATTTTTTTCGGGTTCAAGTCTAGAGACTGGCTAGGCCACTCCCTGACCTTGAAATGCCACTCCTTAGTTGCCCTGGCATCATTGTTACCCTGGAAGACCCAACTATGACCCATCTTTAATGCTCTTACTAAGGAAAGGATGTCGTTTCCAAAATGTCACAATACATGACCCCATCCAGCCATCCTTCAATAAGGTGCAGTCATCCTGTAGCTTTTGTAGAAAAGCACCCCAAAGTATGATGTTTCCACACTCATGCTTCACGGTTGGGATGGTGCTCTCATCCTTCTTCTTCCTCTAAACACGGAGGATGGAGTTTATCCCAAATAGCTCTATTTTGGTCTTATCTAACCACATGACCTTCTCCCATGCCTCCTTTGGATTATCCCGATGTTCATTGGCGAACTGCAAACGAGCCTGGACATTTGCTGGTTTGAGCAGGGGGACCTGCAGGATTTTAATCCTTGAAGGTATAGTGTGCTACTAATGGTCATCTTTGAGACTGTGGCCCCAGCTCTGTTCAGGTCATTGACCAGGTCCTTTCAACTGTTCTGGGCCTGTGTACTTCTGGACCTTTCTCAGAAACATCCTTACCCCATGAAGTGAGAGCTTGCATGGAGCCCCAGACTGAGGAAGATTGCCAGTCAACTTGTGTTTCTTCCACTTCAAAATAATTGCGTCAACAATTGTTACCTCATCACGTTGTTGCCTATTGTCCTGTAGCACATTCCAACCTTGTACGGGTGTACAATTTTGTCCTTGGTGTCCTTAGACATCTCTTTGGTCTCGGGCATGGTGGTCAGGTTGGAGTGTGATTGACTGAGTGTGTGGACAAATACTTATATGCTAATATAATTAATATAAATTTATAATACATAAATTAATTATGTTTATTATACAAAGTGATTTTCTGGATTTTTAGATTCCTTCTCTCACAGTTGCAGTGTACATACAGACTTCTCCATTCTTTGTAGATGGGAAAACTTTACCAGTGTATCAAATACTCATTTTCTCCATTGTATATCTTAAGTGGAACTGACAATATGTACATGGAGTGTGGAAAAAAGGAGCCTAGTGTACCTAATAAAGTGATCAGAAAGTTTGTGTCCACCCTACAGCCTTTTAAATTATATTTGTTATAGAAGCTATATACCTAGCTATGCATAATACATGTATACTTATTTGCTGAATGTTTTAGTTAACCAAAAAGACCAATAACAGAGCTATAGCGTCCATGACTGATAAATACATTATGAGAGAGATTGGAGCTCAAATACTAGTTGAATTATATATGAAAGGGATATACCACATTATATTACTAGTCCACCAAGAACCAATTTCAGAGTGAGATAGGTTCTGGTTTTCATAGGTTTAACAGTTACTGAATATATGCTAGCCATTAAAAGAAAAACTACAGATTACATTCAAAACCATAGCATTCTGTAAACTGGTCAGTGCTAATGCTGATATAAACTGTACAAATATTTTTTCTCCATCATGCATATTATATACATATGAATGGTTTGTATTACCTCTCTGTCCTTGTTTTCCTGGGTCACCAGACTCTCCATAGAATCCTTGCTGTCCCACTTCTCCATCAGAACCATCAACTCCAGGTTCCCCCTAATATTACAACAGAAAAAAGTAACATTACTGACAACATACATGCAGTCTCATATTTACTGCCACTTTGTGGTTCATTTGTTAATGTCGTCTAATGTTACAACCATAACATTTAATGAACCAGTATTATAAAAAATATATTGCTTTTAATTAGGCATTGTGGCTCTGAGGTAAGGGCCAGCTGTTGGAAACAGTTGTTCCAAGGGACCTGGGCTTGCTAGGCTGGACTTGCAGCATGAATGGTGGATTGTACAGTTACAGAGCTCTGCGAACATCTAGTCTCCCATACAGCACAGTTTCCTGCACCCAAGGGAATTCTGAAATAGGATATACAGTGGGTACGGAAAGTATTCAGACCCATTTAAATTTTTCACTCTTTGTTTCATTGCAGCCATTTGCTAAAA
>JAUZST010028183.1:0-29965 GCA_034779995.1 Parotocinclus haroldoi | reverse complement strand
CACACACACACACACACACACACACACACACACACACACACACACACACACACACACACACACACAAACACACAAAGAGAGGATGGTTATAGAGTTTTCCTTGTAGAACAACACAGGATGTTTTACTTAGCTTGCCCTCTTTCAGTTTACTTTGATTAAATAAGGATTTTTTAATAATCTTAAATGGGCACTTATGATAATTTAATTACAATGTTTTAATTCTAATAACTACCTGTGTGACTCAACAGCTATCAGATAGATTATAATCTAAAATATATTTACTGGTTCTTAAGTCTGGAAGATTGAGATTCATTGTGCCATATGATTTTCAAAAATTAAAAACAAAGAAAGCTGTTTTCCAATTTCACATTAACTGTGGTTGCATTTGTTAGGTTTTGTTAAGCAGAAATGTTTCCCCATTCATGAATGCCCTACACCAAATGTTTTCGGGCGATTTCGCAGTTACAGAAATTTCTCCATTATTGACTTTCCAATAAAATTAACCCACTTTTAATAATATTTAGTTGATAATAAAGTTGTAAGACTTGGCTCATACAAATAGCAAACATTGTTGACAACCAATATTTGAGCTCCTATCCAGCAAAAAATGGGAAGAAGCAAAGCAAGTAGAGAAACATATCTGGCTCATCTCTGAAGAAACTTACTGTATATTAAATAGACACTGTGAAATATATATTTGTGATATTTGTATGCAGAGTATCTAAATGTTGTCAAGTGTAAAAGTGTATGTATATTTTACATTTCATACCTCTGGTCAGGATTTGGTTTGCCCTTCTTCCTCATATTATTGGCTGTGGTCTCGCTAAAGTGCAAGCGACCCACTGTCACTTTGGTCACCTGTTCAGCGGGCAAAGTAACTCTGAAGGAAACAGCAGCCATACATGTGGAACAATTACCAGTTATTGATCAGACATATATAAGTTATTTACACCAACTATTTACAAGTAGTAATAAAAAGGGCTGTTATTACCTTAAGTTTTACTGTTATCATATAAGCAAATTATGAAAATTGCGGAACTCACAGGACCGGTTTAAATGGTCTCTTGCTGCGGTCAGACTGCGACTGTTCAACATTGATAGTCTGGTTCATGGCTTCCAACTGCAGAGTCAAAGTATTGGAGAATAATATATTATATAATATATATAAGTGAAATATTTATGCATTATTTATCTATGAGCTGCAGATTTTTGTACTCAAATTGGTATTGAAATTACCAACTACTAAAACAGAACATGATTAATATAAAACATGCCTTCCAAGCTGTTTCTTGAAAAGAAGCATTAGGGACTTGAAAAAATTTAATGTACTGAATTAAATGTGTGAATATATGTTTTGGTATTATGGTACTAACTGCCCTCAAATGGCTTCCACAGTTTTGTGTTTGAATAACTTTCATGATGGAATTTAGTCCAGTTTGATTGGACTGAATACTGCTTACAGTTTGGACAATGAAAAGGAAAAAAAGTTCAAATCTGTGAATCAAAAATCAGTTTTTGGAATACTTGAGTCTATGTACACATCCCTCACAAACTGTCCCAAAGTCTGTCCCAGATTGAATGTAGCACATTGTGCTTAATCTGGCTAACATTTACCCACTGGCTTTATACAGTTTTTATTGCTTACCTTGACTCCATTGAGTTTCAGGTAGAAGCATTCAATTGGTTGCAACCCTTCATTGGTTTTCACATATTTTGGATCTCCCAACATGCCAATGTACACGGTGACCTGGAAGTGGTTCTTTTTCTGACACACAAACGCATCGTCAGCCAACGAGAAATTAAAGCCCTTGTCAGCATCCACCCTGTATGTGGGCATTGGACTACAGACAGAGTGACAGTGAGAGAGACAGATCAAAATGAGAGAGAAAGGAGAGTAAATGGTCAGTTAAAAGGGAAAACGCTTTGTGTAATTTTTCTTCCAAAGAGGAACACTTTGTGGATTGAAAATAATTGCTATTTCTATTCATTTTAGTAGTAATTCAACTATATGTGTTATACTCATATCAAACACTAAACTTCCTTCCCTCTTAAGCACTTGCATAGTAGTTCTTTTTTGTGGAATTTTAATAGGTGCGTTCAGTTACTTACAAATGTTCCCCTTATCAATGTTTTCTGCATCTTTCTTCTCCTCTTCTTTAACTGCATTCTCTATGTTCTTTTCTCCCCCTTTTTTAAGTCAACCGAAACTACTTTTACTCTTACTCCTCCACACAGCTCACCTCATTGGAATTCTCAACCCTCTCCATACTTTCTATCCTCACCATTCTCCCGCTCCCTCTGCCTGTCTCTCTCTTTTGCCAGATACCCCTTCCTATAAGCACCTAACTAACCAAAGACCCGTTACGCAAATACATCCACTTCTTGTTTTTCCTTGCCATCTGTAAAATATACAGCTATTTCTAATATGAGATACAGTGTTAAGGAGAGACACCCACATTTCTTTCCCGTTGGCATCATATAATGGAGTCCATTTGTTCTGCTGGTGTGGCTGCCATTTTATGCACTGGTAGTTGGGGTCCAAATATGAGTTCTCAGCATCCTGCATCAAACCTTAAAGCAAAATCACAGTAAAACATGTTTGGAAGGAGTAAAGTGTGTGTGTGTCTGTGTGGTTTATGTATGTATACCAGTGTACCTGGTTCTTGCTTAATAACGCCACTCAGTATTTGAGCGTTGAGAGTGCTGTTAGGAGAATCAGAATGCTTCCTCTTTTTGGTTTGGTGAACAGAAATACCACTAAATGCAAAAATCATATAAACGTAAACGTAATTAGGTAGTGGTCCTTCTCTTCTATGTCCTTTTCCTTATTATTATGTCTCTTTGTATGCTCACTCTTGTCCTTGTGGATGCTGCAGAAGCTGATGGAGCATCTGAGTCTGTTGTATGTCTCCACCCCCACTGCTGGCTGGACCGATTGGGTACTGTGAAATCATGGGCTCTGGTTTCAGGTACATGTCCCGGTGTATGCTCGGATAGTGGCCATGTGGAGGTAGAGGTGGTGTTGTCATATGACACATATTCTCCGGCGTCATCGTCCTAAGCATGTGTGACTCTGGAGAGGGAACTACCGTGATTAAAATGTGTTTCTACATTCTGACACTGAGTCATGTAAAATACACACTGACCATACTTTAATCAACATCTACAATTTTAATTTAAAGTCAAATAAAAGTAATATAAAGATTTCGATTTTTCTCAACAGTAGGCCAATGAACTCCATTGTAAAACTGGATTTCACCCAGTCAGATTAAAGTATTCCACACCTTTCTTCTCGGTGAGAAAGACAAACATAGGTGTGCAGCGGGCACAAGTGCAGCTATATTAATGATTAAAATATCAAATGAAATGAAATAAAATTCTGCCATTTTATTCTCACTACACAGAATATATGATAATCCTGTGACTGTATTTCCTTGTTCTTGTTTTTCAAGACTGTCCAGTAACTACACTGTACTGTTATGAGCCAGTCACTCTGTAAATTTTGTTGTAATCCACAAGTCACTGCATAAACGCTTAAAAGCAGTTTGACTGCTTTCATTACTCCATCTCTGGATTGCTTTTTAAGGAAATATTTTAGTGGAGGGAGCTTACCATTCACTTGCTGGGGGGAATAGGGCTCTGAGCTAGAGTCAGGTGGTGATTCAGGCAATGCTCTGCAATAAAAAAGGCAAAATGACAAGGGAATCTATCCATAGTGCACTCTAATGAGTAAAAAAAAAGCTACAATAACAAGTCCCGGATTGCTTTACACAACTGTACCTGTTGTTCCCATTTTTTCCACATTACAAAATCCAAACGATTGCGAAAATGTAATGCATCACTCAAAACCACAATTCATAATGGGTTATCAGTACATATCCATTTGTCTTTTTCTTCAGATTGCTCATGGTTGACTCCCTTCTCTACCTCTTTAAGATTTGTTTGAGCTTTATTTGTTGAGGTTTCACTCAGGTCATTTTGCAGACTGGGTGGGGAAAGTCTTCTGTTGAATGGCCAATCGAGTCAGCAACTCAGAGGTGTGGCTATGGAAATCCAAATGTCAAAGGAGTTTAGTATGACTCTAGCTTCTACGTTCCAATCTTGTTCATAAGCTGATGTGGTGGTGATTACAAATAAAACCATTTTTTCTGAAGTATGAAAAAGCAGATGAAGTCTTAGTATGGTAATTAGTGTCTAAATAAAATGTTTTTAAAGTTTAGTTTCCACAAAGTCTTAAAGTACTCTGTCCTCTTTGTCCTTTTTCTCCTTCCTCTTATCACCTATGTTTAAATAACATATTTGCAGTCTAACCTCCTTCTGTAATGTCTCTTTAATACTCTCTCTCTCACAAAAAAACTCTCACTCTCTCTCTTTCACTATCTGACTTACTCACTCACTCACCCTGAGGCGTAGTGTGCACAGTGTTCTGGTTTGATGTGAGGTTGTGGGATCGGTTGGTGATGCTGGTGGACCTGGCAGGGATGGTTGTGTCTAAGCAGACCAAGTGGTGGAGGAGGGGGATAAGGGTTCTGGCAAGAGGTGGAGATGGATTGAACGCTGCCCTGACGCTGGGGGATAGGAGGGCTCACGCCACACACCAACCCCCCAGAGGTAGACGTTCCGGCCTGGGGGGAGGAGTAGTTCGGCCCTGGGGTGCTGTGGACTTCAGAAAAGCAACTGCAAAAGAGTTTAAAGAAGACAGTTTATTATTACCTACACAATCCTTAATGTTTGATTGAAATTAAACATGTAAAGTGCTTAAAAGTGCTAGTTATGACTTCTGATGCTGGGGTACATTAGTTGTATAGTGTGTTTATTCAAGGAAATTCATTTGCAATGCTCTATATAAATAGTTCTTGTACAATCTTGTACAAATGAGAGAAACATATACATATATTTATTTGTATGTCACTCTAATGCATTTTATGGATGCTTGTGTATGTATGTGAATGCATATGAAATGTCTGGACTCATATGCTTGTTAAAGGGTAAACTAACTAAGCAAGATAACAAATATACACCACACCCAAATGAACTTTTCCACATTTTGTATTGTTATAACCTGGGATAAAACCAAATTTAACAGGAATTGTATGGCAATCTAAATAAACACTATAGACTCCCACTTTAGTAGGCACACCTCCTTGTTTCTACACTCATTGCCAATTTTATCAGATCAGCTTAGCACTTTGTAGTTCTGCAATTACAGACTGTAGTCTTTGGCAAATGTATAGAAACGACCTGGTCATATATTTTTTATATATAAAAAATATATTAATTTTGTAGATTCCATGGAGCACTATTACATCCATTATTACATAATAGAAAGAATATGATACAGTCATGACATTAGGGTTTGCAATATGATTATATTTTATTGTATTATGATACATTTTGTTATTGTGACAGATGATATGCTTTTCTGAGCAGATGGAGAATCACATTAGTGCTTGAGGAACACTGACCAGCTGCATGTTTCATTATAAATAGTGCAATTAGTCCTGATGAATTTACAATAATGCATAATGCACAGGACTCTAACTTGCAGAACTCTTCCAAAACTGCTCTTTATAGTGAAGAGCAAGGGAAAAGCCTTACTTGACCCCTGCAGATTTTGCAGGTTTACACATTTGGAGTTAACTTGGCATTGTGATAATTGGACTGTAGATCAGCCTGGATGTGTGAAATGAACTGCTTTGCTTATTGTTTTTTAAAATTGTGAAAAGTTTATTCACAGAGTCAATTATTATTCAACCCATCTGTTTGGTTCCCTCAAGTATTAAGAAGTTAATGAGGCATAAAGAACAATGAGCTTAACATGTTTGGATTAATTATCTATCTATCTTGCTTTGCATCTGCTCTAAGTGGCGACTTGTGGCTTCTTTTTCTTATTTGCTTCTCACGTTCTTTGGTTCGATTAAGTGGAATTTTGGTCCAAATAAGCGAATAACATTACACGTATATAATAGGATTTGTTTCGGTACTTTATGATTCGGTCCAAATAAGCGGCTGTTCCCATTAACCGGATTCGACTGTGTATATACATATATATCACTATTTGATACACCTAGATCTATTAATTACTTATTTTAAAATGTGGTACTAACACATTCTATCTAAATCAACAGCACACAAACAACTGTACTTTTCACGTGTTACAGAACACATCAATTAATTACATGGTCTAGTCTGAAAAAACAGACTTACATATCTGTGCTGTCGTCTTCCTTGCTGATGTATTCCTCCAGGATACTGGTGTCAATATTTGATGGCTCCAAAGAGCTGTTAATGTCATGACCTAAAAAGAAGAACAAAAAGTCACAGGAAAAAATATTTTTTAAAATGCAGTTTATCATGGTTACCAAAAATTGCTCAAATTCCGGAATTTTTCTGACCAAGGTTTCATGTTTTCATTGAATATCCATATTGTGTATCTTAATAGTGTTTTCCAACGTGCTTGTGACCCTAGTCATGGATACACTTCTACTGCAAAATCTTTTTGTCTTCATTTTTTATTACACATTTTTGCTCTACATCTATTTACGTACTGGGGTTAGAAACATTGTCTATTATGTGATGGAAAACAGCATATCATTTCATAGACAGCATGATGAAATGATGGAAGGCCACTGAGGGCTGACTGTTTGTAGGGAGATCATGATGTCCTCATTCTAACTGGTTAGTCAGACTTACTGTAGTCAATCTTTTATTAGTTGAGTGTCAATTGAGAATCAGAATGTTTCAGTCCATTTCACATTCTTTCCACAAAACACTAACATGCTCAACAAATATCCTGTCTATACGAGTATACATTTTAAGCATTGCAAGCACGCAAATTAATCATCTGTTTAAGTACACAGCAAATGTTTCCTACAAGTGTCTCCTATCATTCAGACCAAGTGAATACACACTACACATCTTCAGAAAATACAATTTAAGAGAGAACTGCAAAGATAATAGGGTAGTGATGGAGGAAGGCATAAAGGGAGAGGGTAGACAGAAGGTCAGGAGTGGGTGAGCAGGCATCCCCTAAACCCCAACGCTCTCCTCTTTGATAGATTAAGAGGCTATGCAGCTTGGTATGCAAAGAATTTTAGTGTTAGTGTTGGGAAAAAAACTCACTTTGCCTGTTTTCCCTTTCTCCCTCCTTTTAATGATCCCTTATTCCCTCGTACTCAAGCTTAAAAGCAGCTTCGTAATTTCTCAGCAAGTCTGGTGTGAATCAAGTCTAAGATCCTGAAACTGCATCTGCTTTCTTGCTATCACTCAGCCAGAAACAAGACAGTTTCACATTAGATTGAACATCTTTGGTACGAGTGAGATAAGCACGAACACAAACCAACAGTTAAGAGAAATTTATTTACCTGTTACATAAATGGTTGTTAAATCCATTTAGTATGCAGCTTGCCAACTTTCTACTCAGTTTTACTGTCAGAAACAATCAACAAAACTTTATGGTTGCTCATATTTGCTACATACTTCACCACCAATGCAGCAAAAACTTATTGAGTTTCCACACATAAACCAATGGTGAAATTTCTATAGAAAACTCAGACTTGGTGCTAAATGTGTGCAGTGAGCAGGGAGGGTAAAATAGGGATTCTTGCTCTTTAATAAGACCCAGATGTTCACCCCACCCGGCACAACCAGTAAATTTACCATGGCAGCACTGATAACGGCTGTAATAGACAGCAAGAGGGGCGAAGGGGGTTCAGCTGAAAGAGGAGGTGGGAGAGCTGAAAGAGAATTTCTAGCATGAAGATAAAGTAGGAACTGTGGAAATGAGAAAAACAGACTAAGGAAAATTTAAAAAGACATATGTAGAATATGTAGTAGGTAGCCAGCTTCCACAGCTGATGGTGTATCAGGCAAGAATGAAGAAGTCAGTGCAGTCCCTAGAAGCTGTAATTACTCATACAGCACAGTCTTATTGGTTTATTTGGCTGACAATTCTTGCTATTCCACTCAGAGTCTGTATGCCCATAACTGCTTACCCTCCCTCAGCACCAGCAGAACAAACACACAATGCCAGTCAGACACTGTGCATGGAACAAACATGATTACAGACTTGGAGAATTATCTGTTTAAATTCAAGCCTTTGAAAGTTACATAAGAGTATATATTAAGTGTTTAAGGACATCATAAATGCTACCCATGTGAAATCAGTGGAACTCGCCAGCTGCTATAGTCAAAAGTAAAGTACTTGTTGACTTATGTGAGAAATTGATATCATGATACCAAGTTTTTGTGTTATATTTGTGTTCAGGTGCTAATCACTCAGCTGGTGATTAAGACATTTATAGTTTATATATAGTTTATTTATAGTTTATATATTGATATAGTTAATATATATATATATATATATATATATATATATAGTTTTGCACCGACACATATCAAGGCATTAAACACATTTTCTCATTAAACTGCACTTATAACAAATGTCAGTAAACATTTAGTAAACAAGTTGTTTAAATGGATTTAAAGAGAGTGGCTAAAAGGGGCTGTATCCAGCTGTGGTGATATGCAGACAGAGGCCTGATTGTCAGTGCACTTACACAAATGCTGACACACACGCGCGCACACACATAGACACACACACACACACACACACACATAGACACACACACACAAACACACGTTTGTCTTTCTATCGTTGTGGGTATTTCCATTGACATAGTTTTTTACTGTAGATAATTGTTTCTATAACTACAGTACCACCTAATCCTAAACATATCCTCAGTACCCTAAAGCAAACATGTCTCCTCTAAAAGTTCAAAGTTCCAGTTTTCATTCAAGAAAGCACAATTTGCGGTGGGGACCAGCAAAATTCCACCCAATCTAAAAATGAGTAATTTTTATAGTAATTATTTTTTTAATGATACATTTTCCCAACAAGAATAAACAATAAACAACCTCCATAAAAAAGGCATTTTAACTAGAGAACATGCCTGGGGACAGTGTGTCAATGCTGGGGTTGTCTTGTAGATAACAATGCGAGATATACAGAAACAGAGCTGTTGTGTATTACTCATCGCAATATAAAGGGAATTGCATTTACATTGTCCAGTAGTGTTTAAATGTATAATTAAAATATAGTTAGATTTATCTTTACTGCATGAACAGAGAGTTCATAGGACAGAGAGATACAAGATCAACATTTTTTTCCAACAACCTAAAGATCATATGGATGTTTTATTTATAGGTGTGTTTAATCTACTAACTTTATACTTACTTATCACCTTGGTTTTATATGTAAATGCTATATTTTTTGTTTTATTCACTCTGTAATTGTTTAAGAATGCTGCTATTACACTACTTTAAAAAGGTGCATCCCTAATATACCAAAATGTAATGTAAAATTAAACCAAAACAAGATAAAAATTAATAATGATAAAAATATGAATATGAAAAATCAGGAATATCAAAAGTGAATTTATTTGATTTAATTTCCCTTGCAACATTACTTTAGTTTCAATTTAATACAGAAAATGGTGGCTGGTTGAATTAACAACACATTAAATTTAACATTGACATTAAATTTAGAGAATGTGCACCTTGAATCAGAGAAACTTCCAGAAGTGATTGCAGTCTTTTTTGAAGACACCAAGGTAGTTGAATGAAATAACTTCATATTCAATCACTGCTTCAAGGCATGTCACATACAGTTGACACTACGCCAACCCATTGCATGGCATCACATATTTACTCTTTTAAACTTTGGGGCAAATAATTATATATATTTATTTTTTAGGAATGAGAGAAAACCTGAGTAAATCCAGGAGTACAAACAAAGAACATATCAGTCTTTACCCATGCAATAACCAGACCTGAGAACTGTACAAGCCAAAGAGCACCTACTGGACTACAGTTACACATAAATCAAATACAAAATAACAACATATTTACATCTTCATGTGTGTCCATTGCCCTCCTTAAGAGAATAAGTAGTGTACATTTAATATAGGATATAGTTATAGTTATACATAGTTATAGATATAACAATTATAAAGGGAAATTAAAAAATTAATATGAAGTAAATATAAAAAAGCATTTTATTTTATTTCATTAAACAAGATTATCAGAAATGCAAACGGAAGTCAAAGATTAGACCAATTAAGCAAATAAGATGCAAACTCAGTTAGCGTGATTGAGTAGCAAGTGACATTTATAGGGCTAGCAGAAGCATGTTAAACTGCACAAGAGTACCACATATTGACTGTACAGTAGGGTTTATGGGCACCCAAAACTGCAAAACTGCCAAAACACACCGACAGGATCAGATTGTCCAGCACTTCTTGTGGGATCCTTTGCCACTTTTGCTACATGAAAACTTCCAACACAAGAAGTGTTGTGGGAGGTATTGGATGGTTTGTCAGACGTCTTCTCAGTACACTCCGAGCATGTTAAATGGGATTCCGGTCTGGAGAAGAAGTAAGACCAGTCCATGCATTTGATTCCTGCCTGCTAAACCATGTTGTTGATGAGATGTGCATGGTGGTACCTTGCATTATCGTTCATGAAAAGAAAGTTAGTTTCCATCTGCACCAGCATCGGTTACCACTATAGGGTGCAGGACCTCATCTCGGTATCTGACACTAGTCAGCGATACATTTCTGATGACGTGCAGCTCAGTACGATCACCAATGCTGATGCCAGCCCAAACCATGATTATACCACCACCAAACGAGTGCCTTTCTCTTATAAAATGTGGATTCTCTCATGACTCCTTTGACTCATCAGAAAAGAGGACAGTTGACCACTCATCACAAATCACCCATCTTCTAAGAATTCTAGAGTGTTCCGCAGATAACGGGATGCATACCATTGGCTGCCCGACATGTAGTCCAACACGATAGAGCCGATTTCCTATTAGTTTGGGTGCATATCCTTCATCCAGTGGTAGCAAGAAGCTGTCCCTGCAACTTTGTTGCATTGCTGTGCCTGCTCCTTACTGCCAATAAGGTTAAGTAGCAGTTATCTCCTGCTCTTGTGTCAGATGGACAACCCTACCATAGTCTTCTTCTTACTGTTCCACTGTTGAAAGTGATTCCAGTCCTCTAATAACGCTTTGTGAAATTCCAAGTGCTGTTGCCACTGTTGTCTGTGTTGCAGAGGCATTGCAAGGGCTGGGAAATTACAGAATGTGCACTTTCAGGATCAGGGAAAGTTCAGATAGTTGTTTTTATCATTTGCATAATAGAATGACTTTATTTGACTTGTCGTTTTCTTTTCTGATGTTCTTTCTTAATAAAAAAAACTGGGTTGTACTAAATGATCTCTGTGGCACTCAAAAAGAGAATAGATTTTGTATTCGTTTGGAAAAATCCTCTAATTTATGTGAGCTGTGTATATCTTGAAACTTGAATCTAAATTAGTCAACTGATTTCTTCCAGGATATTGTTAAGTTGAGGGTAACAGATCAATGTAAGATAAATAATGCTATAAATATTAAATTACAATGGGTAGTGTGTTGGTGTGTGTGTGTGTGTGTGTGTGTGTGTAAGAGATTGAGTGTCAGAGATTGTTAATCATTAAGCTCTTATTCACAACAGAGTACAGAATGATCAAGCAAAGTCCAAACAGTAAATGCTCAACCCTTACCACAATGCAACATTTCTTTCCGAAACAGAGAGTGACGTTTGTGTATACAGTACATATACATAATAATAAGCCTATACGACAGATTCATGTAACAAACCTATGCTCTTACTGACCTAAATTGGGTCAGAAATCCTGAATTTCAAATATAAAGACCCCTTCTAACCTTTTCTGAATTTCTCAAGTTGAAGTGCTGTTTTGAGCTTTCTTATTTAAAATACCTCATTCTGTCAATCTAAGTGTTTCAAGTCTTTAGAAGCATGCTTTTATAAATCACCCACAGAAATGTAGACATGTAGACAGAAAGCATTGAATACATTTGTATAAAATATGTTCCTATATTGATCCTAGCATAAAAAAAACTAAACCATAAGCCACAAAAAGAAGGTGTGAATTTAAATACACATGTACCTGCTCGTAGCCACAGCATGCTGAGCTGTTCTCAACACACCTCCAGCCGAAGACGAGCTTGAAAGTGACACATAGATACAGACTTGTCTGTCACATCTCTCCCCTCAAAAACTCCAAATGAAATTTTCCGTATCAGACGATCCTGTGTGTATGCGTGTGCATTTGTGTGAGTGTATGTGTGTGCTGAAAATGGGGGATTATGTCCCAGTCATGAGACAGGGCTGTACCAGGCCACCACACACAGCTCTAGTCCCCCACCAGCACTGAATGCACCGTCTGACCTGAGCAGCTTACCTACCCACCGCAAGAGTGAACCAGGGAAAGACACAGGGATGGAGAAAAAAAGAATTTACTTGTAGGGAAGACTGGACATTGATTGGAAAAAATGTGACAATGAGGGCTGTACAAAAATTACAAATAATGTTCAAAACAATTAAATGAAATGTGTAAAATGCAAATAATTACATACATACTATACTAAGCCAACTGTCCTGTTCATAGATTGCTAATATGTATCGATTTTAACCTTATGTTCTGTCTTTAAAATTCCCAGATTAGTTTAATAGCCACATTTAGCTACACTACTCTATCTCAATGTGACATAAGTTGTAGGTGACTTTCCACACAGTGTACATTTAAAATTGTGTAGCAACCTAATGAAAGGATCAGCTATACATAGTTGTATTCCACTTTAATTAATTGAGAACCGTTCCTATGACGCCAAATTTTAAAGTTTTTTTGTGGTCTGATATTTTACCACCAGTATGCATTAGCATTAAACTGGGTTGTACTAAAGAGCTCTGTGGCATTCATTGTCAGAAGTTGTCACCTTATCGCATTTCTACATAGATTAATCAGCCCTGTCAATATTAATAAGAAAGGTTTATGAGTGTCAACAGCTTATCTCTGAAGTAAGAGGCCACACAAGCTCACAGAAAAGCTGAGTTGAATCATGTTTACTCAATTGCAGCTAGAACGATCTAGTTGTGAAATACTTTTGGAAGCAGCCAACAAACAGCTGGTTTTAAGCTTCATGGACTGGGGTTTCATGGTTGAGCAGTCATATGCAACCCTAAAATAATCTTGCACAAAGCCAAACATAGGATCTGAACACATCACAGTTCCAGTGCAAATAGTACACTATCAAGCATTTCATCGTTAATTCCATCCCATCAGGTTTGCAGCACGTAAGTGTTTGAGATGTGCATCACCATACTATGTTTACATTTAAAATAAATAGCCAACACAAAAAGTCTAAAAATCTTGACCTGTAGTCAAACCTCTGTTTTGTAATCAAGTTTAATGCCTTATTAGTCAAGAACAATGCATTCCAGTAACAGCAACACAAAGTTACTTGAGCTAGAATGGGTGCCACAGCCAAATCCTTCCCACACCGTGTTCTAACCTTTCCTTCAACAACACTGTAACTTATTGAGATAAGGTAAAGGTCAGTGTAAACCATGCCATTTACATGAAAAGCTCTACCCTAAACTTGTTTAATATGTTTATGTTGAGATATCTGTAATGTAGCAGCTCCGGTGTCTCAGTAGTTAAGAACCAGCTGCTGGAAACGGCAGTTACTGAGAGCCTGGTTTTAAATCCTGGGTAGGGTTTGCAAGGGGAAAGCCAGTGGTGAGTTCATGGAACTATATGTTTAAGTGGAGCCCTGTCCAGCATGTACCTCTGCCTGCATCCTGAGATCTCCTGATAAGGCTCCCAGACACTCCACTGCGACCTGACCAAGATAAGCGGGGTTAACATGGGACGCTATGATGCTATATGTAATGTACTTTGTGATTCAGGCGTTAATTTCTTGTTTGATACTGTGTGTTACAACTGTATTCAAAAGAATTTGTTTTGAAATCTCAGACTATGATGTCCAAAAAATGCAAAACATCTGTTTTAACTCACCGCTGTTCAGCTTAGGAGGCGGTGAGGGCTATACTCAAAGTACCAGAATGCAACTTGCTGAAAGTAATTCAGATGCTAATCAAGCGTAAAGTATTCAGCCATACGTTGGGCTGAAATTAGAGGGATACTCATGAAAAACTCTTAAACCTTACATATTACATCAATCACTGTTTTTAATTTGCTTGACAACTAAATATCTCCAACATATAGTCTAATTATGTTTAATAACATGACTTACCATAATTTTAGGGGCATATATTTTTATATAATGGACACTTTACCTAAACTTTAGCAGCAATGTGTAAACACCCAATTGTTGTAAACACATAATGACATTTAGACAAATGATTATCACTAATTTCAGTTATGAATAACCACACATTACCATGTGTATTTGTTATGGCCATACAATTACCATATTGCCTAATTACCATCTAGAACCTGATTCTACATACACTGTTTGGAGTGTTTCTTAGGCACTGTCCATTGCAATGTATACTTTGTAGTTTAATCTTCCACACTTCCAAATCTTGTTCTTCCTTCATGTCTGTTCAGCTGAAACCCACATATTGCCAGACTGATGCGACAGCATCCTTCCTTTGAGTAAGATCGTCCATTTTTCCACCTTTAGGAAAATGACTCTCATACACCAGCGCTTCTTTCACTTGTTTTCTTTGACAGACTGAAATATATGTTATAATTTTTCAATGGTATTCGTAAATATCTGCAATTATGTTTGTACAATGTATAAATGTAAATAAATACATATTGTATATTATATAAGTGTGAGCATTTGTATTAAATAACTTAACAGTAAATTAGCACTGATACTGTAAAGTAACCAAGTACTAGAATGATTGTGGAAAAGCAGGGTTTACATAATGCAGATTCTTTAAATATGTTCAGTGTTTAGTTAAAAGGTAGTTATCTGCCCATCACTGGATGTACTTGTGCACTGAGCAGAAAGTTTTCCATGTGATTGTGCTTGTAGATGACCAAGAATGTTCCGCACAAATTTCGTCAAACAGACACTCCATCATTTCATCAAGTCAAGCTCCATTTCTCAAATTTTCCCAACGTCTGGTTTTACACTGCTGACTGCAAAAGCATCTTTAAAAATGGTTGTCCATCAAATGCTCAGAATAATTTGAAAGTTTTCATAGAATTAATGTATGGTGATGTTCACCAGTCAGTGTTGTAATACCCCTCTGAATGTGTAGCTTTTAGACTCTGTAACGCCCTACTTTCATTTTAATAAAAGAGCATTTACTCACAATGATGGCTGTTAGTGCTGCTCTTTGTGTGTTTCGCACACGTCTTTGATTTGTTTGACCAACAACTGATGCTACAATCATCTAGCTCTGCAACCTATGTGAACTGTACAATAAAACTATTACAATGCAGATATGACTACTTTTTATCCTAGGGGTTGGTAACAATGACATGGACTTTTTGACATATTTTTGTCCAATGTAACAGTCTGCTTCACAATGATAAAAATGATATATCTGCATTGTCATTTTTGTGGAATTCCAATTAAATTAGTATTAATTATGTTTTTAAAAAAACTTAGGCGTTGATTAAATTCAGATTTATCTCTGTTTTCACACTTTTTCAAGTACACTTTTGCATTGAATAACTTGTGTGTACATCATTTTTGTCAAGGCCAGCTCCAACTCTTTGGCTGAAGAATTACCAACCCAATTGACCCTGCCCCTGGCAAGATTGTTATTTTAGAATGCTTCAAAATGAAGTCAGAGAAAACCTCCTCCTAAACTTCTTTGTGAAGGACAAACAGTCTTGTTGGGTTCCTAGCAAAGTGTTGACGAGCAGAGATTCTCCAGACTTACTTAAACAGTGATATAAAGCACACATATGGGCCCCTGTCCAAGACATCAACTCCCACACCACACTATTGACTGATCTGCTCAGCTATCATTTGATACTCCTATTGCATGTTTGTCTCTATATGTATGCTAGAAATGTGCGTTACCAAGCTTTTCATTCTACTGTGTTCTTCTAATTAAGGGTGTAAATGAGCATGTGCATTTTTATATTAAGGCACATGCTTGTGACTCGTTGCCATCCCAGAATGTGTGTATTTTTCTGTGTGCCTCTGTGTGTGTATGTGCATGTCTATGTATGAGTGTCTCTATAAGTCTGTTATCTATCTCTCTCACATTGTCTGCACACTGTCACTCTAATGGTGTCTGAACAAGGGAAAGACTGCAAATCCCAAGTGGACGGGAAAAAACATTACTCTCACCTCATTCTGTTTCTCATAGGTCACTAAGGTATGCGTGGAATGGTCCAATGCTTTACAGGGAAAGTTTTTTTTTTATGAAAATGGGTTCATGTCACACAGGCTTCAAAGCTTAAGTAAATATTGCAACTCCCTGATTTTTTTTTGTATATCTTCTTGTGAGCATCAATGACAGAATAATGTTTCTTACAGAATATGGAAAGAGTGATTCTTAGTGTTTCAGCACATTGCATGAACAGTGATTTAAGTTGAATGGTGATGGCCCAGAAAGGTATCTTTCGAGGATCTGGTGAGAAATACAACATTAAATGCATCTCTACCATTAAGCATAAGGCAGAGCTTCCATGTGTGGGAAGCCTTTTTAGATACTGGTGTTAGTGGGCTGCTTCACTGTGAAGTCAATTAACACTTTGGAGTACAGGAAATTATTGCTGAAGGCTTGCTTCCCTTAACTGAATAGTTGTTTCCTAAAGTGGAACGAGCACTTTATTTTTTAACAAAACAATGCTCCTGCACACACTGCAAAGACCATCTTGCTCATGTTTTGACCTTGTCATCTGTTTGATACAATACATTACCACTGAGTAAAAGAACACAGATTTCCTTCAGTAAAAAGTTGTCCTCAAATTTACCCACAATACTTGAATATTTCAGGAAATCAAAGGGAAAAATGTGTCTTACATCAATTAGTTTGCTTTAAACATAAACATTAATTAGTGTTGAAAGCTTTTATTTAAAATTTAATGTTTGACCCAGATGTGTGTGTGTATACTGTATATATTGATATTAAATCCCTACATTAAATCCTGTTTAAGCCTTAAAAATAAATAACTGAAATGAAAATGGCATAAAAATAAATATTCAGCAATTACAAGTACAAATTTGTGAGCAGTTTTTGGACAATGTACCTTTAGAGGTTTTGTTTCATTACTTATACACTTTTAACTGAGCTGGTGATGCGTGACTGTAGATTTAATTTGATTTTAATCATGATCATGACGTCTCAATTAATTAAACTCGGATCACACTGAAACAGTGATCTTAACCTATGTGAACTTTACCAATTCACTTAATATAATTGTATTTGCTGTTAAATACAAGTCCCCCACTTTACATGCTTTGATAGGTGTTTGGATGCATATTGCATACATAGATTTTTTTAAACACACACTTAATTTATTGGAACTTAAACTGCTCACAAAAATGGTCAATGATGAAATATCCCCTGATTTTTGTGCACAGTTTATTAGTCAGGGTCGCAAGAAAGCAGCAGCACAGGAACAACCCTAGAGAGGGTGCTAATACGGTGTACCATCCCAATCCAACTTTGATTGGAACTGTTAGTATTAAATGAATAAGTGAAATGAAACTATTTTGTTTCCTATTATGATAGTCATTATTTGCAAAACAATAGTGATTATCATATTAGCCACCATCATGCAACTTCAAATATCCATAGTCCCAACCAAACTGCTTAAAACATTTCTTACTAAGTCTTAATGCTTCTACAACCCTTGTAAAAAATAAATTATAAAGAATATTTAAGCTCACCTTAATCAACCAAATATTTCTTATTTCCTCTTTATGAGCAATGCACTGAATTGTATTTGAATATTAAAAATGTTTTTAATGCGTCAGTGCATTCAGAAGTAATCAGCGATTGTGCAAAAAATAAATTCATCCAGTGGACTTGCACTGAGTAAAATGACTCTTTCAGCTGGTGGTCACATCAGTTTTTATCAACAAACAGCTTTTCACCCCATCTTTTGTCCTTTGTCTACTAGAACACTACAATGGCTGTCCTGAGTTCTTTTCAACAACAGTGTCCACTTTCCTAAACACATACATACACATAAACACACAAACACACCCCACATTCTTACACAAATTCAGTGAAATGGCTTTAAAATGGCTACCAGTGTTCTATGAATACTGCTATGAATACCACTGCCAATACCACTATAAATACTAGCTAAAGGTTCTAAATGTTTACATTTGACAAGCTGTAAACTGCCAAGAACTACAAAAGCTACAAAAGAACATATCGACTTTTAAATTTTTCCCAGTGTGGCAGTTTAAATACAATTTAAATACACTAATGTCAATGTATATATATCTTGAAATTACTGAGACAAACAGGAACCTAACCTCCTTGGGTAGCTTATATGTTACAATATATAATGTACTGTTGTTATACACATGTAGAACTGTAGTGGAGCCCAGAGCCAGTGCATCTGACTCACTCCCCATGGAGGAATGTAAATACAAAGAATTCCTTTAAAGTCAAGAGCACCACTTGACAGCTGTGAAACCACAGAGCCAGAGCCTGTCAACTGTGTTTACACTAGACCACCATTAAATAAATACGCCGTCACACCATCACCTGTACTTTTAATTTACATCAGGGATTTCTCCAAATCTTCCCAGAAGCCTATCATGAATCATTCTGCTCATCCAAAAAAACGAGACAGCAAAATCTCCATATTTCAGTATGTAGCTACTCGATATTGTGGATGTGCTTCCTTCTAGTTAAAGAAATTGAGGCTATCGCAGAAGGGAGAGTGAATAAGCATTAACGAGAAGGAAGACAAATTTGTTTAACACAGTGCTTTGAGTAGTGTATACTCAACTCAGACACTGATTGTTTTTCTATAATCATTTAAAAACATTATAGAAGCTTCAGAACTAGTAAAATGTTGAGTAATAAAATGCATATGTAATTAATTATCTTTATCTCACACTAATATTACTAAACATATATTACTTAATCAATCAAATATTACTTAAATCAATTTAATCTGTAAAATATTGTTTTCGCAAAAGTATGATGTGAAAAATGAAATGCATGTTCTCAATTAGTTGTTTCACTGCAGTATAAATGCATTAGTCACCCTAAGTTTGCTTGATGATACTGGAACTTTGAATTGGGTTATGTAGTTGGATGGTATGTAGAGAATTCTTCAAGAAACGCTAGATACGAGGAAAGGTCAAACAGAAACAACCGTTAAGTATAGTGACGCATAAGTAATATTGTAGGTATTGCCCTGAAAATGCTCCGGAAAATTGTGCGGTATTGTATTGTGGGCTACACTAAATAACAAGTTTAAATGAAATGCAGATTCTCTTGGCTAGAAAGCTACAAGTGGATTGTGGCAACAGCAAAGATACAAACATTCAAATATATGAAAAATTCAAACAGAATCTAGAGCACTGGATGGAAAGATTCACAGGTGAAATTCCGTATTGGACAGCATCTTGCTTTGTATTATCCAATTTAATCATACACTATAGGAGAAGACTCAGTGCTGTTATGTTGACAAAGGAGAGCTGCAAATTAAAATACATTGGTGTCAGTTATTGTGACACACAGTTTTGCTGAAAATAGCTAGATTTTATATATTTATTTTAACTTATTTCTTCTAATACACTGCTCACAAAAATAGGGGATACTTTAAAATGAAATCTCCCATTATGAAATATGCCCTATTTTTGTGAGCAGTGTAAATTACAAAGATTAAATTTCCCTTACAATTTGCTGTGCATCAAGCTAATCAACACCATCTTTAGTCAATTAAAGCTCTCATTAACTCTCACAACTGCACAGTGGTTTGGTGGGTAGCACTGCTCCCTCACAGCAAGAAGGTCCTGGGTGGAGCAGCCTTCGTCATTTCTGTGTGGAGTCTACATGTCCTCTTTGTGTCAGTTTGGGTTTACTCTGGGTACTCTGGTTTCTTCACACAGTACAAAAACATGCATGTTAGGTTAATTGCAGGACTGGAGTCAAAACCATTTTTGAGCTCCAGATACTCATCAGTGATTGGTAGTGAATATTAGAATTTGTTGGTTTTTTTAATCAAAGCTATGAAAATGTTTGTAATGGTATATAATATATAGTGTACCTGATGCTCACTCACAAGAGATGGCAGGTTCAAATCCCCCATAAAGCATTTTTGTTGTGTTTTCCCCACTGGGAGTTTGAGCTGTTTTTATCCCTTACAAGCACATAAGTTACTTGAGTTCCTTATAAACAAAAGTATGACAAGCGAGAACAGGACGTTTAATTAGTTAGGTCAAGTTATTATAACAGAATGCCACCCTCTAATCCACAGTATGAAAACGTTAACAACTCCATAACTCTTCTTCTACTGTTTTAGATTCATTCAATGTAACAGTGCCATCTCTATGTACAAAGTGGTAATACAGCAGCTATTTAACATCATCATGGAGGGTAAGGAAAAAAAAACGTATAATACCTATATAGGTATGAAAATGCCTACTCAACAAACAAATTTCCGGGTACCCGAATATTTGGATCCAGCCCTAGTTAACTGATTACACTAAATTGGCATCGACATGAGTGTTTATATGTGACTAGTCCTGAGATAGCCTTGTGTATAGATATAACCTTGCAAGTGACATGATGAAATGGCCATTGATGCTAATAGCTATGTTGAATACATCAAATTTACAAACAAAACAAAAGCCACAATTCCTATTTCACAAAAATAATTTTCCAAAAAGCAGCACTAATTCTTCTACTACTACCACAATCAACTTCATTAACTGGCCTGACTTGACACACTTTGCAACTCCCACACATGCTCCTGAACTTGTAAACGTCACTAGTTCTAAAACTGTATTACCAACTTCCAGGCTACTTCAACTTCAAAAACACCAGCCAATAGCCAAATATAATCCTTATATCCCAACAGCCTCACCAGCTACCAAATACCCTTACTACATTCCACAAACCTCACTACCTTATAAATGACCTCAGTAATATTGTATTTTAAAGCCTTCGGTAAGATCAATATCCCTTTCTAATGCCTTACAACCCCCACAGGACCTGAACAACCTCACCAACAACCAGATGTCCTCATGCACTCCAAAACACCACCTTACTCCTGTTAGCACCCTTAAATATGGCTTCATAATATTGAGAAAAAAAAAAATTCTCAAAAAATATAGGAAATATTGCCAGATATCTTAACTAGATCTATTAATTACTCTGGAAAGATTTGTGTGATTTTGTATGGGAGAGTATATCCATGGAAAATATAGATAATAACAAAATAATGTTAAGAATATTCCTTCCTTCTGAGGATTTTTTATTGAGCTTGATATATACAATTGCTTACACCAAACCAGGACTCTATTTTGAGATTTACCAAAAGGCACTTGTTTTTCTGATTTGAAGCGAATAGGAGCAAACCCAAAATCTACAAGCACAAATCTAATAATAACCTGCTGTTTCATTTCTGTTTTTAATTTACTCCCTCAGATTATGTGTCAATAAAAGGTGTTCCGCAAAATATAGGACAAGGAAAATCGAATGTTTCTTTTTTATCAAGGTGTGGTTAGGAAATGATCTTACTTTGCTCGCTGTGTAACAAAGGTACATTTTTCACTATAAGAAATAAATCAAAACACACTCAATTATTTAAGAGTTTACATATTATTATGTATAATTACTGAACATTGTTTTATATTTTTATATTTTTAAATAACATGTACCTACATATAAATGTGCAAAAATTGATTGTATGATTACATTTTAAAAGAAATAAAAATGGTTTAATTACTTTGAATCTCTTTTCAGTATCTCAATCTTGTTTCTGTAAATTTTGTAATATGTTAATAATGAATAGTAAATAATAATTGCCTGTCCTATAGTTCTGTATTTGATGTCTTCATTTAATCATTTAATCTCATTTTTGTGTATTTCTTATCCAGTTATCAGTTAGACCGAATAAACCACACATGTTGTAGTGGGGGACATAAATGAGACTTAAATTTCTATCACACTAGATCCTATTGTATCAGCTTCTATGTACATCTTACCTGTTAACAAACATCTAATCAAATTTCATAGTCTCATTGCAGTTTGTCACCACTTGCTTGTTGTGTCCATAAGTTAAGATTAAAGTACTGATATAAATTACAATCCAAAGATGCCTGATGTATACAGTACATGGGTAACTGTCTCATTACCCACTCTAAAGGTATTACTATCAGTTAGAAAGCTCTTGATGATCACCATGACACCACTATATTCATATAACACTCCTGTATCAATCCAGGCTACCAACAAACTCTGGAGTAAATTATAGCAGACAGATTTCTCTTGTGTATTAGTCATGGAAAATGAGAACCATGCATGTCTTCCTTTACATTGAGCAGCAAAAAAATTGCAACATGACAGCTGATTTAATTTGTACTTACTTCACATTTCACAAGCTGTGATGTGGCTGCTGTGAATGTGCACATCGTAATGATGATGGTGCTAAAATGATACATCATACAGCCCTACAATCACAAACGTCAAATCAAAACAACAAACATAAAACACCTGCTCCCAAAAACAGCTCCCATATTGATGTCAAAGATTCCAAACACCCTCGGTAACTCCAGTAACACCTTCACCATTTCCAAAACATCCTTCATAACATCCAAAACACCATGACCAAGACCAATTACCCTTAGCAACTAACATAACACCCTCAGCAGTCCCTGACACCCATATTAACTCCTAACAGCAATGCCAACTTCCAACCACCCTTAATACATACCCCCACCATATCAATCTATAGAGTTCCAAACACTTTAACTCCCAAATACCTTCAGCAGGTCCAAGCAAGCACATCAAACTTTTAACACCCTCACAGATTTCCATATAAAATTCTTAGTTGTCAAACATTCCCATTAACTCCAATATTATCTTCACCACTACTCCAACATACTTAGAAACTTTTAAACCTCCTTAGTATATTCAATAATGCCACCACCATCTGCAAACATCCAAGTAACTCCCATATTATCCTCACCTGCTTCAAACATCCTCTGTAATTTCAAGAACATCATTACCAACTCCCAAACACTATGTCCCATATGATCTTCACCAGCACCAAATGCCCTCCCACATCATACTCACATCTAAACCGCCTTTGTAACTCCAGTAACAACATTATTAGCTCCAAGCAACCTTACTGACTCCAAACATGCTTAATAAAACTGATATCACCAGCTCTAAACGTCACGTCCAACTGAACAACAGTATAAACTCCAATATCCTCACAAGCACCAAACCTCCTTAGTAACACAATCACCAGCTCTAAACATATTTTGTACCTTCAGTAACACCATGACATGACCGTGTCATGCTTTAAACACCATTAGAAATGTCAACAAACAGTTCAAAACATCCTGAATATTTTTATTAATTAATAGGTACCACCCTCAGTTCTAATTATCCTTTAGACTTTTAGTAGCATTATGATCAAATCTAAACATTAGATTTACCTTTACCGTCACCAGCTCCAGCTCAACTTTCTATGTACTTTCAGTAACTATAACCAGCATGTATCTTAGTAACTTTAATAACACAATTACCAGCTTCAAACACTTTTTTATATCCTACATTCAGTAGAAAGAGTCAGACCTCAACATCTTTTCTAACTTAGTAACTTCAATGAAGACATCAGCAGCTGTAAATATTATTAGTAGCTTTAATAACACCATCATCAGCTTTAAAAAATCCAGCGAATTGAAAACGTCAAACCTACTACACAGGCATTAAAGAAAAATATATAAGCTCGAAACGAACAGGTAATTTATATTTTATTAGGTAATTTATAGTTTCAACAGTCTACTGTAGTCTACTATTCTCTGAGGCAGTCACACTCATATATCAGGCGTAGTTTCGTTTCAACTCAGTCACTTCCAGTCTCATTTATTGCGTGCCATTTTTACACTCCTTAATAACGTTTCTTATAACTAAAGTGTCGTGGCTTACCTTCAAAGAACCTCTGCAAGGCTTCCGTTTCATCAACCACGTCCATGCTTAGCTGCTGCCGCTGAATTCCTCCATGTACGGCACAGTGCGGGCCGAGCGCGCGCGGGGCTCTCAGCGTCTCAACCGGCCATGCACTCCCGCGTTACCTGCTGCTTTTACCCCAGTCCTTCTACCACATTCCACCAGCGAGAAGTTTCCTCACTGTCCACCCAATACAACTGCCACACCTAATCAAGCTTCTCTTTCCTACCAGCAGGTTACCTAATTAGGCTACTAAAGATGTCAGGTAGACTATTCGAGTATACTTTGTCCAGCTGCGAAGTCAGCACTTTAAAAAGCAACAGTGGGCTTTTAAACTTCTTAATAAGTGACTTACGTATTACTTATAGCACACACATACTTCAAAAAAGTTTACATGCAAGAATCCCGACCTCCTTCAGCTGGTTCTCCTCACGTCTATGTGCGCTCGATTCTCCGGTCCCTAAAGGGACGCCACACATGTACAAAAGGATGCACCAGCCAGAGGCCACGTCCCAATCCGCATCATAGGCTACACAATACCACACGAAGTAGAACAAAACACTGCAATAACAGGGTAATGCGTATCACTTACAAATTATAGACGAGGCGCTGCTTAAAGGCCGACTTCAAAGCATTCTAGATTTGAGAGTTTTAGAAATTAGTGCTAATTAGAGTCGTTGATATTGTACATCACCGAGGTCTTTTGATTTTTGACGCCAAATGTTGTCGTTAGGATTAAGGTATGGGCTTTAGGTGCCCATATGCCTATATGCCTACAACACACACACACACACACACACACAGTATTAAAATTCAGATTTATTATCCAGGCCATCATATCCCAAGCATATTAAAGGTCCCGTAAATATAATTAAAATACAAAAGTTTGATTTCAGATTCAAAGATTTATCACAGCATTTAAGCACCTTACATGAACCTATAGTTAGGAGAGCTGTAAGGGTAAAAAATGGTTTAATGAAACCAAATTGTGTCTGTATTTGTAAGAAACTTACACTTGCACTACATTTAATTGCTTCTCCTAACACGGTGCTGCTATTGATCACTTTTTACGATTCGATTCCAGGCGGTTTATTTGCTAATATAGGCTTATTGTTCTTAGGTCACGTGGCAGTGAGGAGCTAGGTTGCGCATGCGCATTGCGAGTCATATACAACCAGCGATAGGAACTATCAACGGCATATTCATGGTTACTGTAGCTTTTTATAGCCGCACTGCGCATGTGCAGTGGGATAAATGTGGAAAAGGCGCATGGAGGATCTTTTTTTTCTTTATGACTGATGCGTTTATATGAGTGTGTGAGAGTGTGTATGTGTGTTAGAGTGAGACAGTGTGTGTGTGCGCGTGTATGTATGCGTGAAGTGTGTAGTTAGAGGAGCCTGATATTACAGGCAGGATCGACCTTCCTCCGCATTGGACTTTATTTTTTATTTTAAAAATGTCTGCAAATAAAGTCAAGAAAGTGAAAATGGCCACGAAATCGTGTCCCCAGTGCGACCAACAGGTGAGGAGCGTTTAATCATTGGTAGGACTTGATTTTAGCATTGTGCTGTGTCTTTCTAATGTTTCAGAGGAAGTTTCCATGCTGAACTTGCTGCTTTTTATTCTCCTGAATGGCTCCTTTAACAAAGTTCAGCCCTCTTACACACAAACAGTCTCATTTCTCTCACCCAAACCTCTCTAAATACATTTGTTTAGGCATCTACAGAAACATTGCTGATCTGCCTTTAAATATTCTTCCTAATATTATTTGCAGCTTATGCAGGAGCCATTAGCGACCAGGCTGAAGCCACGAGCTTTATTATTACTAATCTAAATGTGAAATATTTGCGTTTTTGTGCGACCCATATGCAATCCCAGCTACAGAATGAAGGAGATATTGCTTTTAAATATGATCTAGTCGAAAGAAATGGAGATTCGGGGCTGTTTTTGGCAGAATCCAGATTATTCATCCACTAGAGGACAGATGTTTGTCATATAACCATTCCTGATGATGTAATTATTTTTAATGGGTCGAATTAAGATCTGATCTTATATAATAATGTCAGTTTTATTTCTGATTTTTATCATTTCTAATTGTTTATAGTATGATATGCTAATTTCATATACCTTTAGTGTTTTGTATTCTGGTATAATTTATATACTGTTCATATTTTATCTGATCATCTCAGATCTCACTCTTTAAAATGCGGTTTTGCCTTTTTAGTTTGATATAATTTTTACACTCATATGCCTTTCGTGCCTTTCTGAGACTGTTATTGTGCACGTTTCTGATCATATATTAATCCTTATATAATGAAATCACATGCAGATACGATTGGTTCTCTTAAAGAGGGGACGTCAGTCAGGAGATCATCCCCAAATACCCATCTCTGGGATGTACTCGTTTCCCCTACAGCTTACCCCAACCCAGCCAAAGAAAATGATAAAAAAAAATGGCAAGCAGTTAAGATCCAATAGCTTACCAATTTCCGATTAATTAATGTCTGATTTCTGATAGGCTCATCATCAATTATTAGCTGATGTTCTTATTTGGGCAAAAATAAACTGGGCACCCAGTTCATATTGGTGAACAGGGCTTGACTGGTGTGATTACTAACAGTACTGATGTGATGGTCTGATGTTCACATGTATGATCAACACAAAATGGAAATCTTGATTTGCAAGTCAAATCGGATCCAATTCTGACCTGTTTTACTTCTGATCTTTCTTCAGAAAAGCCAGAAGGCAATTTTGAGACTCGAACCCAAGTCAGCTGAGCTCCAAGGGACTTTATATTAAACCTTTCCTCGCAGATGTTGTGTCTGTGTATAACTTGACATTTTGGAAAGTTCTTTATCCATGTCATTGACACCAATATCAGTTATCATGTGATGATTGATTAGGGCACAGGTCTATGGGATAGACACCGGAACCCAGCCTGATCAGTAAAAGCTGGCCTAAAATGTAAAAAAAAAAAAAAAAAAAGAAATCACTAAATACATTTTCAAGGTTTCATGTTGATAAGAACCACAGTTTCAGGGATTTCTATTGAACCTTGCTGCGGACAAGACTGATATATTATGATCAATTTTGTTACATATCGAGGATATCATCAGTGTTTAAAAAACACTGACCATCTGCGTTTCATTAAAAACAGTGTAATTCATCATGTTCAACTGGAGATGCTGTCGTTTTTTACTAATCATGGGAATATTAGATTTGTAGATTTATTTAGATTCCGTTGTTACTGATTTTTTTTCCTGCGATCATGCGTGTCGTGATAAATATCATGAATCTTATCTTTAAATATTGTTTTATTATTTTTGTCATATTACTCACTCCTACTTGAAACCTTTCCTAAAATGACCTGGCTTTCCTGTTTCTTTAAAGAACACGTAATAACAAATTAAAGAATCTTATAGTTCTTTTTAAAGCCAAACATTTGCTCCTTGTACCCTCAACTAATCAACTTCCTAAGTTAAATATACAGTTTATTTAGTGTATTATTCATAAAGGAACCTTATTAAATGAAGAATTATTTATTAAAGCATTAATGTTGAAGTTTATGGAACCATCAAGCTGTGCAATTTTGCTTTATAGTGATTAACGTCCTAAAAGTTTCTTGTGGTTCAGTGTAAAGATTAGCTGTAACCTTTTTACTATAGAAATCACATATGGTTGTAATCTATGTTATCAGTTCTTTATCTGTTTAATTGGTGCTGATATTTAATGAAATAAGTCAGAGGAACCATTAAATTTTTTTTAACATATTTTACTATTACGTTGGACCATGGCCTGTTTATACATGATACAAGTTCTGATGTGTTCATTTCTAATCTGCTAAGTTTCATATCATGCTCTCTGATGTTCATTTTGAAGCGGTAATGTAATAAGAAGTGCTGATGTCGTCAGCCTTCCTGCTTCCTCTGTCAAGGTTTCCTGCAGCTGTTTTTTTCCCTGCATGAATAATCTATTTTCATATAAAACTTTATCCAGTATTTTAATATTGTGTACCGTTTTTAAATCGGCCCATGGAGCTTCTCTGCGTTCCAAGTCAAGACCACATTATTGGGTTTTTACAGGGCAGTGTGCCCAGATCGTGGGCCACTTCTTTTTCTTCTTCACTGCCACACATGCTGCTTTAACATTTTACATGCTGAATTAATAATGAAAGCAGAAGCATCTATTCAGGATTCAGTTTAGTTTAACCTATTGATTTATACATTTTTCAAATTGATTTATTCTCGGTGAAGGTGAGCAGCTTGTATTTGGGGTGGGTAATATGACAATATTTGATCATATACTGATGCATTTCATGTTGAGGATATTGTCTGTTCTTAAAGAAGACTCTTTTGGATAAAAATCAGTTAATAATACTAAATGGTAGTTTTTTGTAATTGTAATCTGTTTTTGCGATTGCATGTATGGCGATTAAATGCTGAGTACTGTGACAAAAGCTATATACATTGTGATATGTGTCACCCTACCCAAAGTATATATGCAATTATATACACGGGGTATGCACAAAATGTCTGAAAGGAGTCTTTTAAAGGGATAACAGTTCCAAATTCTTACTTGAAGAACCATCTGAAAATCTTTGGGCCCAAAAAGTTCTGATACGATTCTTTTGGATTCTTTGCAATAGCTGGTTTTCTGTCCACCACGGAATGGAAAAAAACCACGTGAATTGCAAAAATAGTTTAACACTACAACAAGGCGGAACAGTCCCAAAATGTGATAAAAGGTGATGGAAAATCGTTTTGTGAATAAACACTGACCTATCAAGCTCTTCCACCTGATCCTGCTCCAACCGATCAGACCAAAAGTGAAACAAAATCAGTACTTTTATATATGTTTTAATAGTCGACCTGACTCAATGTATGATGCTATAGATGATTTAATGAAGAGGTGGGATGTTTTAAAGCCTTCTGCCAAAAAAATTGTAAATGGTTGTAACATTTCCAAAACCTTTGGTTACATGTGTTTATAAGAAATGCCCTCCCTCAGAACATTTTGGGTTTGTTTCTGGTTAATTCTTTTCTCAGACGAACAAACCTTCTTCTTCAGGAGTGTATTCAAGTGCGTTGGGCTATTTTCTGTTTCAGGGGAGAGCAGTACCGTTATTAAAAAGCTCCTATAAATATTTCTGCTGACCAGCAACAAGTTAAAGAAACTGCATGAGCTTAAGTGGAACATGCCGGGGTGCCCTGAGAGGAACAACTCTGCTTTAGAAGAATGGAATTAAATCCATTTAGTTGTGAAACTTTACATGGAACCGTTTCTTTTTCAAGAACTCTTTAACGTTATTACATGCTGTTTTTGAAAGTTTTAACCCTGCCTTTTATCCAGTTCAGAGTATTGACCAGGAGGTCGGAGGGTCGCTGAATTCGATTGAAGTGCACCCTGTACACCATCAGTCCATCGCAGCTTGTGGAATGACTGTGTCCTCCACAATTCTTCCTTCAGCCTCCCTTTCCAACCAAAGTCACTTTCTAGACATAGGAGAGAAATACTCTGACCATGAAGTATAAACTATACAGATGGATTTATTTTCATATGTAATATTCATAAAGGACAGGGAGTTAAAAGAAACTACAGCATAGTGCTGGGGAATATGACCTCAAGCATTAAAGATCAAGATTTATTGCTCACTGTTCTAGGTAGGATCAGTTCTGCTGCTGTCTTTATTTTCTGCACATGGGGATCGGTCTTCGAGTATGGAACTGTTATCTCAAGATCCACTGTTCAACATCTAAGGGTCTAAACTGTTACAGTTATTGTTAAATATCTTTTTTTTTTGTAAATGTGTCAATTTTAGATACAGTTAATAACGTTTTCAGATTATTCAAAAGCTGAATGTCTGCTTAATGATGTAAATAATGTTGGTGTAGAAATGTGTGTGTGTGTGTGTGTGTGTGTGTGTGTGTGTGTGTGTGTGTGTGTGTGTGTGTGTGTGTGTGTGTGTG